>JAYRBW010151797.1:0-20861 GCA_036023295.1 Invenusta paracnida | reverse complement strand
ATCTGTATTTTAAAGGACATACATGTCTACTTTCGCATAATATTATAATTCTTATTTAAAAAATACGAATTTCCTCATAAATTCTTAAGAGAAGTAAAAGTTATCATGACAATTCAAATTGTCTAAATATTTTAATTTAGCTACTTTTATACTGTATTCCATCAATTCATATTTGTACTATGATGTCAAATTTGATATGTTACAGCATGAGGTCTATTATATAAACTTTTCTAATAAATCTCTTTCTATCCTTCCTCAGGATCTGGGCTGCTATCGAGTCCGCTTGCATGGTACTGAGGTTCTCTGTCTGGCTGGCTATCCAGAGACGCGCGTGGATCATGCTCGATCTTGCGTGGAGCTCGCTTTCAATGTTCTCGAGGTTGTGGGGTGAGTGTCAACTTTTGCTTCACATGGTATCAGCATTTTATTCTTCCTCTTAGTCGAGTAATTCTTTTCTTTGCATAGTTAAGTTAATTGAAGGACAAAGTAATACCGGCATTCTCTATATAGTTCATTTCTACTCACTTACATTTAAATTTAAATTACAAATTATGATTATTTTTAATTTTAACCGGTTTATGTATCCGTTTATTTTTAGTGAATGATTGTTATCGTACGTCCGTATTTTAATGACATATATTTGTTGTTATTTGTAAGTGTACTAAATATTATAGTATTTTAGCGTGTGAATTATTAGTAAAAACTCCTCATTTAATTGTGCATTCTAACATAATATTATTTTGATGACCGAAAATATTGAATTCGTTTTATAAGTTCTAGACATGTTTGCTTGTGCTAGCTAATTTAACTCTATTTAACGAATTTTTGAATGCAAATTATATAATTTAACATAATTATAGGAAAATATGTATAAATGGAATCAGATTTTATGACATTTGTATGTTTCGTGTTATGATGAGAATTATTTTTTAATTAACAACATTTATGTTTCTTTCTTCCAATAAATAGGTTTTATTCATATCTCTCGCTTACAGCTAAATACAAATATATATTATAACGGAAAATGTTCGTTACTTGTGTTTGTTGCTGTAATATACTCATTTATTTAGTTGTGCAATTATCATGATACGGCTCAAACAAATCGTGTCCAAATAATAATTATAATAAATATTTTTATACATTTAAACATTGTATAATATATTATAGCCAAGATGTAATGATTTGTCGAAGTCATAATATCTCATTTGTAAGTCATGAAGCTCCTAATTTAGTGTGTTATTTTATTAAAACGGTAAACCGTGATTAATTTGATATTTTTTAAGACTTTCTTTATTATTATTTTGTTAGCACCTATTATAATAAATAACTTATCGATTGTTCTTTAAAGAACACTGCCATTCATTACTAAATGTTAGTCGAAATAATTGTGTCGGGATAGAATTTTTGATTATATTAACAATAATTATAATTAAACTAATTTTATTTACACACAACTGTTTTGTTATTTTCATATTATATGGAATGATTTTTTATATACTTCAATAACGGACTTCATTAGTATGGCAAGCGGGATTGACAAACACAATAAATGAGATATCATATTAGGATGAAGATCGTTTATGCGATGTAGATTTCTATTTTATATTCTTTTGAGAGACAAGATTATTACGATTCCATTATTTCTTCCCTTACGAAAATCTGTCTTTTCCTCTCATCTTTAGCGCTTCTCTGCTGCTTAGCTTACCAAGTATTATATTACCCAGCTATATGCTAGAAAGGTTTCTTAAGTTTAGTATAATACTTGTAGTTGTGCAGTAAATTCGTTTGAGAAAAAAGTCTATAAGAGATGTTTTCGATAATATATAAGTTTTGTAAAGTAATTTTCTCCGAATCGTGCATTTGTTGATATTCATTTTCTACTATCCTTTTATTGTTTAACCACATACTATTATACATATATGCATATCATCTTTTACGAAATCTCGTAGATTGATTCCTCCATCCAAAAGTGGGTAGAACTAATTTAGCGCGTATTATTGATTGATTTTATTATCTTGGAGATGATGTACACTGCTCCATAATGAGGACATGAAATAAGAAGGAGAGTAGTTTAAGGTCAACTTATCTCATTCATATCCATATTTCTCTTCTCATTATTTTTATTACATTCTACGTTGATTTACTCATCTGTCTTTTTTCCCATAAAACGAATCGGTATTATATGCGCAATACTTGTGTTCTGATGAAACTACCCGTTTTTGATATTGTCGATGCTAGTTTTTATAATATATACATGTAAAAAATTGCATAAGGTACTATTTTAGAGAAAACAATTAGAACTGACTAACAATTCCAAAATTAGAGTGTCCTGAAAAAGAATTTAAAAAATAGCGGTGAAGCTAAATTTGACTGTTCCTTCACCGAACTACTTTTCAATATCTCACGACAGAATAGATGCCTATGTATACCTTCTGGTAGAGATAAATTACAGCTATATGGGTCACTCTGGAGTCACAAATCATATTGGCAGTGGTGAAATGAATTCAATATATATTAGATTACATTTTTTCTAGGTCTTCAAAAAAGAAGAATTTTGATTTGCATCATTAATTTACTTCTTTCGGTGGCCATTACTGTACTCCTTAGAGTATAATATGTAAACTCTGTTCTATTTCTGCCTTCTTTACATTCAGCGATTTAGGATATAATTTGTTACAGGGTATACTCGCTCTCTTAATAATTAATTGATTATCGAGAATTGAAAGGCTATTGAAAGGTCAACAGAATATCTGAAGATACGCTGAAAATAGAACCCAACTTTAAACTTACTATCTTTTCGGAAGTATAGATAATAATAGTCATGTTGCGTTAACTTAAATATACCACTGCTTCAAACTTACATTTTATAGTTGGCATGTATTAAAAAATATATATAATTCAGGGCTGCCACTTTTCCGGCTTTTGGAAGGCATTTTTGTTGGGTTTTGAGATTTTGACAAATATGCAATAAAAATTACCCCTCCCCCCCATTGTTAACAGTTGAAAGATGTATTTTAATCTTCGCCAATCGAATAGTGTTATACAGTAAAATATGTCGACATATATTTATTTATATGTCGTGATAAGTATATAGGACATAATAAAAGCAATGGAATAATTTAATATATTTACATCAATTTTATTTTGGCTACAAACAGTGACCTTTTATTCAATAGTTAACAAATTTGAACGCATATTTGTATGTTATTTTGGCATACTCTGAATTTTTCAAACTGTTAAAAATATTTTGCGAATCTACATATTTCAATCATTAGAAAACACTGTAATTATTTCAGTGTCTATTTTTTAATTAAATATATTAAAAATAACATATATTGCCTACTGTTATTATTATGCACACCATAATTACTCGATGATAATAGTTATAAATATCATAATTAGTACAGCATAGGTACTTAATCTGTAAAGCTATATTTTGATATATGACAAACATAATTCTATAAAAGCAGTTGATATAAAATACAAGACATGGAACTTAAATGAGTATTATATATATTTCTCTCTCAACGTTTCGTATTTCACCAGATTGATGGATTGATCTAGATCTATAGTTATATATGTAGGTTATGTCCAGAAAACTAAACCTTTTACGATTCTAATTATTTTAATAACAATGAAGTTATAATAATTTCCTGATTATTTTGTATAATTTTATATATTATTAATACATGTATTATACCAACAATTTATATATTATTTCAGATTTGTATTATTTATATAAAATATTTACAGGATATTCATATATTCACTAAATTTTAAGCTCTTATTGCGTTTACCTACTTGAATACTTTAAATTGATATGATTACCTATATCAGGACTCTGGGTTGGTATATTAATTAGAACAGTGAACTCTTTGAATGCGGGAAATTTATTTTAGTAATTATTATTTGTTATAGACATGGTTTATGTATAGCAGAATGTAACAATAATATTAGTATAAATATTAATACAGCATCCATACAAAGACTATTAACATATATAAAAATGCTTCCATCCATAATTGAACTTGATAATTATATATATTTTATTAAAACTAACATTTACTATTGATTTTAAAAGAATATGGAGGTATTTAAGCCCTTACAATACTGTGGAAACTGATTTGAGGAATTTCTCTATTGGAGATGTGAATGTATTAGCTGCATGAGTCAATGAATGAAACTTTACAACTATATAAATCGATATCTATATAATTAAATTAAACATTCTCTCCATAAACCGCGATAATATTTCTTATGTTTCCATATAAATGCTGAACAGGGGGTTAATATAGCTTACAATATTTCTTATGTTGCCGTATAAATGCTGAACAGGGGGTTAATATAGCTTACAATATTTCTTATGTTGCCATATAAATGCTGAACAGAGGGTTAATATGGCTTACAATACTACATTGTTTTATATTGTATTATTATTATTATTATGTTGTATTATAGGCAGAGTAATAAGTGTTCTATTTATGATAATATAAATCACTAAAATTTAATATAATTTGTTATTATACTGTAATAATATAATGATTACATTTACTGTGTAATTGAATATGCTATTCTTTTGCAAAATTAGATAGCAAAGTCTCTGATTCCATCAATTAGGATAATTAAATTGTTCTAATACACTTTGTTTTACACGAAATTTAATGTATTAGTAGTAGCACGAAGTGACTTGTTAGCTTTGTTTTTAACCCCTCAATTGTCTCTTTAGTAGCCCCAATACCCTTTGTTGGTTCTATATTTAAAATAATGCCAGCTATATCACTTAATTCCAACAAATTTATTAATATACGAAACAGCCAAATTTCACTGTTGTTTGGTTACAATTCTCTATAAAATTCAGATCTAATTTATAATTATTTTTTTCTTAAATACCATCCGAAGTTCTAATAAGCATCTAGAGGTTTATATATACATATATATTTAGAATATATTATTTGTAGAATTTCGTAGTTCATTTATTTTACAGTGAAAACTGAAGGACATATATCAAAATATCGTCGTTTTTAATATCGTTTTTTAATATAATATTAGACAAATATATCAATATATCGTCGAATATTGTCTAATAATCTTTCTGATGGATTAAGTCAAATTATTAAGTAATAAGATTACGTGAAGTAATTAATAAAAAAATCTACTTCTTTAGTAGAAATAATAAACTCATTCCAGTTGTAAAAATGATATTGCCCATTTTAATGCAATTTTTGTGTTTACCTCTAGTAACTTGTGCGATTCGGCCGATGCGAAACTGGAAGTGCGCTCAGCGGTGCACACAGGGGAGGCCTTTGCGGCGGTTTTGGGAAACTCGCGGATGACCTTTGATGTTCTTGGAGAAGATGTTCTGTTGGTGAAGCAGCTCCAGTGTATCTGCTCATCCGGGTGAGTCATTGAGCCAGGGCACTAATCATATTAGAGACTGTTAACGTGAAAGATTTTGAGTGACTGTTAATTCATTCGTTATGCATTAAACGACTGAACTTTTACTAACTAAGCAGTAATATTTAGTAATAATTTTATTTAACCATTAATTTGAATGACCAACAAAACATTCACAAATAAATGGAAAATACATGTGTCTTAATACAGATACTATAATAAAATAATATATAAATATAGATACACACGTTTAAAAAGTGTCATATATATTCATGAGTTATTTTTCTAAACGCATTTATCTTTTGCATTTATCTTTTGCATTATTGTTGTGTAGGTAGTATCATCTCGAATTTTGATAATATAGAATTGTTCAATGTGATTCGCAATGATGAAATATTAAATATGAAGTGTAAATTGAATGATCGATTTTCCTAAATAGATTATATTCAACTGAGTGTGTTTCAACTGAAGTTGTTTAAATATAAGCTACTGTAAGTTGATTAAGTGATATATTAATAAGTTATATTTATTGATTTTTAATGGAATAGTATTTTTGTACTATTATTATTATTCTATTCGAAATGAAATTAACCTATTTTCTGTTTCAAATATTTGCGGAGGGTATTTTTAACAAATGTTTACATGTATCTATTTATCTAATCGAATTAACAAATTACATACATTACACAGAATTAGTACCTACCTACAAAATATTATCGTTCATATTATCTGTTATACTGTTCATTGTATTATTAGAGTATTATTAGAGTATTATTCGAGTATTATTCGAGTATTATTAGCCACTTGAAACATCAGGATTTTTTATTGTTATGCTTTGTACTCACATATAGATACTGATAAAAGGGAATAAAAGAAAACGAAGCATACATTTATTTTCTAATACATTTAATACTTTTTACATAGATGCTTACATTTAAAAAAGTGATTAAGTAATAAAATATGATACAGCATTTTATATGTAGTTTTTATTTATAACTTAAATAATATTTTAAAACATCTTCCAAAGCAACATGTAAATTCATTTATTTTAAGCTGTTCACCAGTTTTACATATCTTCATCGATTCTTGTTTGGTAGGGGATTGAAATCATTGATTTGACGTGATTGGAGTCTCTGTATATGTTGCTATATTATTTTATATTCCTTGAAAATTATATATATATATCCTCAAAAGATATCGGATAAATTTTTCTAAATTGTTATCTTCATAATTAATTTATTATAAGCTTCTATTTTTGTCAGAAGTGGCAGAATAGACCAAGATTATAGTGCTTTCGATTGTGAAAACCGTGTCCGACAAAAAATACTGGCCGGTCAAACCTTTCGTAATAATATGATGTTAGATAAATATTTAACAGATTTTAAAATTTATTTAGAACTACTTAAGTGTAAGTGTAGTCTATAGTTTAATATTATCAGTCCGACCCTATCTACTCCGATGCTTATTACCTTAACACTATAACATAGCTTGATCGCCTTTATGCCCTTTCTTTTCAGGCGTGTTCTGGTATCCAAGGCAACGTTTGACCAACTCCCAGATGGCTATCGAGCCGAACCTGGACCGCTGTTGGAACAGCCAATTTCTGGTATGCTTAAGTCGGGTCCTGGAGGACATCGAATTGATACCTTCTACATCAAGGCCCGTCACCATCGTCAGGTGAGAAGAAGATTTTGGGAGAGACGATAGAGACTGAGTCACCTCAGTTATATATGTATAATATTGGGATGTATGCCAATTGGAATTCACTAGATGGAGAAGATTTTGGATTTTTCTCCTTCTCAATTAATATACTCTAACTTGAAAAATATGAAAAATTTCCTCATTTGACGTATTTGTCTCAAAGACATAAAATGAATTATTTTTTATGTTTCATTCTTCCTTAAATTGTACTGGAAATAGTATAATTTTTGCATACCTAATCGTTATTGACATAAATATGGCTGCTGTAATTAGCTACGCGAATAAAAAGTGAGCAATGATGTAATAGGTGTGAACACACTGTGTTCATAATATATCCAGTTGTAGTTAAGCTCAGTCAACTGTATATCACTATCATTATATACAGGAATGCAGTTTATTAAAAACTTAAATTGTGAAGCCAGTTCGAAGATGAGAAACGTAACTAATTCATTCGTGTTTTTCTTAAACTTTTTCGAAAATCTCTTCAAAATATACCATCATCCGGACATTTCCTCTCACTCAGGCTTCGAACCTCAGTCTTCGCGGCTCCATGGCACGTATCAATGGTGGAGGAGGTTCCAACGTCTCCAACAGTCAAGGCAGTGCTATAGGCGGCGGAAGTGGAGCGGACCCAGAGCAGATTACACGACTTGCTCAGGCCGCCAAATTCAACGCCGAGTCTCCCTTCCTCTTCCTAACAGAGGACGGAGGCACAAGTTCTGGAGGGGGAGAGGTGCCAAGTCTGGGCAGGCGGTCCCAGCAGGGAGGAAGGACCGGTTCACTGGCACTACAGAATGACATAATCAGAAAGCCCTTTAAGCGCAGGTAGGTGTCTGGCTATCTGCCTGTCTGTCTGTCTGTCTTGTGGAGTAACTCATGTGTTTTTCTTCTAAATTTTCTGACTCTAATCTTCATGAAAAGAGACGAATTGGACAGACATAATATTTAATTGAATGAATAAAAGTTTCATTTTCACAATTACGCTTTTTGTTAATCTGAAGAAAATGTATTATACTGTAGATATTTAAAACGTTATTTTTATGGTAAAATTAAATTAAAATTGTGCTAGAAGTGTTCGATATCTTTGTTTTCCATTTTTAAGTGTGCTATTTGTGGTGTCTCCTAAATACTCCTTTTTGGGGTGTCCTTAAGACATAAGTTTACATTTAAACGTCTTTAATACAGCTGTACTATAAATATTTTCCTAGTCACTAAACTTAACATATAATAATGTTTCATTGTCATTTATTGTCGTCTCTTATCGATTTTCCGTAATGATTTTAGGTAATTGAAATTATGTCTGTAAATGCCATTGTCGTATTATTATGAAAATTAATTATTTTATAAAATATAATCCGATTCACATGTGCTAATAAAAAAAACAACATATAATGCAAATGAAATTTTCAAATTAGTATTGATCTTTTTTGATAATATGGTATTATATGATTTAATCTCCACACGCTATCAGCAATGTGCACGACACATGGCGGGTCACCCTGCACCGCTACATGGCCGAGACGCTCACCTCATCTGGGAAGCATCCAGTCAAGTTCACACGTGCACTCAGTATGAATCCAGTCACCTTCCGTTTCCACGAGGCCATCACTGAAAAAGAGGTTAGTGTCCGTGTAGGTCCATTGTCCTGGTTACAGTGATGTTCTCTGCATGACATATGATTGGGCGAACGAGGGAGTTCGAAATGGTTTGTAGAATTGCTGAATGCTTTCTATATGGTTATAACAACTCTTTCAACTATGATTGTGTTGTAGTTGTTCTTAAAACTCAGACAATAGATATAAAAATTTCAGTTATTTTATATTAAGTGCATTTTTATATAATACAAGATTATAATGGTTTGATCAAAAGAAAAATGACTAATTTGGGTAAAATGTTTCTAATGTGTATATTGTTTCTGTTGTAACTATATTAATATGTAGTCAGTTTTTATTACAAGTCTGTCCAACCATCTTAAGTGTATTAGCTCTTAATCGTTTTCAGATGTCATGTGACTTATTAAAATGTTGAAATGTTGGGGTAATTGTTTTACCATTTCTCTAATTTTACATGATACGTAAATTAATAAACTCCGTTTTTTACATTAATTTTAGAGTTTGACATAAATGCTAAATATATTAAAAGGTTCAACTTATATTTATTATTATTTTATTTAAAACTACGTTAGTTAGCCGGGGACTTTTAATATAGATTTAGACTTTTGAATTAAAATGCAGAATTAAACGTTCCAATTCATTGACTTACAAGAAATTGTATCATTAAACAAATATCTATAAACAATCCTCAAAATAATTTCAACAACAAACTTTTCATAATTCATGAGAAAAAGTCGTTAGTTTGAGAAATTGAGATGAGTAAATGCGAGTTATCCTGATTTAGATACAACAAGCAAGTAAGCAAGCATGATCAATTTTGTTGCCCTCTATGTATTTTAATATTATTGAAGTACATTAACATTTAGCTCGCCATGTTGGAATTAATATTTCACTATCTCGTTGTTATGATATCAGAGTTTGATTAGATGGCGGATCTTTTCTTGAATACTCTTGACTGACCATTGTTCCGTTTTCATTTGACAGTCTTCAAATATAAATTATTTGATCAATATGTTGCGCTATTAAAAAAAACAAAATTTTTTGATGTCAGAATTGAAATATAAAAGGTATTCATTAAAATATCCTTACGTCATTGAACTTTAAGTGGTATTTTAGAATAATTAGTTATGGTAATATTCTGTAATAATTTGTTAACTAAAATTGTTTGCTTAATTTGTGTGAGCTTTGATAATAATTTGATGCCTTCAAACACATTTACGAATATTAATATGAATGAAATAATAAACAATCGTACATTGCTTGATCTATAATTATTGACAAATTATCATTTATATAGTTGGATCTTTTATAACGAAGTTGGTAATTTATTAATATATTGACACAACATAGAATTTTAATTTTGGATCATTCCTTCAATATGGTGCTAGCTCTTTATCTTATATCCACATAACAATGTAGCAACCTGCATATGAGTCCTATATTACGAAATATAATACTAATAATTAATTATAGCTAATGAAATGCATTTTCCATCACAGTAAAAGTACTTCCATTATCTATGTATTAACGATAAAAGTGACGAAACTCTTCAAAATAATTACGCCAATTTTAGCATAGTCTCTCTATCTTTTGACAGCATAATTAAAGTTCTTTCTCTACAATTTCAGTACAATCGCGTCCCTGATGTCAACTTCGGTCGTAGCATGGTCTTGGCCCTGTTCGTGTTAATTGCCTTATCAGGACTACAAGCCTTGATTCTTCCCAGGTTGGTTGATCGTCTTCCTCTCCTCAAGTCTCATTTGGTGTTTAACTTGTTTGTTGTATATATAATGTATTTAGTTAAGGTTGGCAGTCAGTTTAGGTATTAAATGATTGTAATGTTAAGTGGTATGGTTATATTAATATTTTAGAGTATTCTTATATAGCATACTTATAAAAACAAAATTATCCTAAGATAAAGTTTTAAATTCTAATGATTTTTATAATAAATCTTAATATAATAATGTTTCAATTATTATTAATCTGAACAATTATCCTATTCTATTTAAATAAAAACATACACAAAATTTTACGGTAATATCAATATTTTTCGTTGTATTTAATAATACATTTTTTATTACTAACTGTTATACTTCTATATATATATTTATTTTATTATTCAATAATAATAATTCCGTAATACTAATTTAATGTGATTCTTAATATACTGTTCAATTTTACTTTATACTATATTTTAGCTTTTATCATCAAAATTAATATTAATATTAAAATTATTCTCTGTTACTTATAATATAATGTCCTTTCGATTTTGTTTGTAAAAATTTAATAATTTTACTACAAACATGTTTATAAAATATTATTTATCCATTATTATGTATGTACAAATTATAGTACATTTTTGTGGAATTTTTTGGCGTTCAATGAATTCTATAAAACCACACGGTGGTTTGATGCTTATATAAGCTGAGGAAATTCTTTGACATTGTAATTAAATTTTAAACATGACATGCATATCATTGCAAACACCGTATATACCTATGTGCAGAATCAGTACATAAGTTATAGTTAAATCAACAGCGTTGTACAACATGGCTGTGTATTACTTTTGAAACAAGTTACTTATACGTAGGTACATGTTTTGACGGTATAACATGTAGGATAATATATAATAAAATTGATGTTGGTGTATATATTATATTGCAAATACATATTCTTGCTTCGATGTAGGTAGAAATTTAATGTATAATGTGCACTTTATCTCATGATTGAATGTTTTCTAGCTATTTAAGTAAAATTTCATGTTATATTCGTTTATATATATTGTATTATATTAACTTGATATAGGAGAGCATTTAGTGCTCTTTGTATTTACCAGATTTGTAGAATATATACAGATACACCAAAATACGAAACTAGTGGCAGTACAAAATATGTATATTATGCACCATACCACATGTAGGCATAATAATGATAAGAAGTCGGGCAATGGGGTTGCTTGTACGCTATGCTTACCTGTAATAATGATATATGTATGTGCAAATTTGTGCATTAATCCTGTGGCGGCCGAATGCATAATGAAATTTTAGTATAGAAAAAAACGCTGAAAGTTTTAAGACAACCGTTTTACAAATGTTTGTATCTTAGTCGCTCTAATGTTAACTATAGGTTGTGGTACGTATGAAGTATCCAGCGATGTAACTTGTATGATCATAATGTTTTCTACGTGCGGCATTTCTTTTTCCCTTTTTCTATTTCTGTATTGGAGAGTATATATATATGTTACATATGTAGTTATAATGTTACCCAACTTCTGGTCAATTATGCCTGCTCCTTGTCATTGGACATTACGTTTTATTAGAACTGAGTTTTTTTAATTTATACTTTGGTTTAAATATTATGTTTATATAGTATATCGTTAATCTTAATATTCCAGGTAAATTATACAAGTATATTTTGAAATACTTTGATTATACAATCCTAATAATTATCTTGATTGTTTTTACTGCCTCGTTATTGGTAAAGAAATTATTGTTAGATAATAGAGTTACTGTTATTATAATTTAATTATTATATTTGATAAATAATTTGATAACACATGCATACATGCTTTTTAGAAAACTATATATTACGTTCACGCACTTGATATTTCATTTTAACAAAATATCTATATTTTTTAGTTTGAATGTTATTGTTAACATTGACGTAATCATAATTATATAAACTATACAATCAAACCGGATATAATTCTTTTCCATTTTAAATTATACATTTAATGTAAACGAAACGTCAGTATTTAATCCTACTTATAAAATAGTGTCCTATACCAGTTTTATCATTATTTAATTAATTTAGAATATGAATTAACAGATGGGTCAAAACGCGGTAGCACTTTTGCCGCGAGCATTATTTTTTAACAGCAACATTTATTGGTAAAGCCATTTCATAATTTCTTTAAAACTCTTCAATTAATTATTGTTAAAACACGATTAAGTTTAGTTTCAACCTTGTTACACTACTTATTTGTTCAATACAGTGGAAAGGCATGCCCTTAAAGCATCAAAATGTATTTTTTTGTTGCAAATGTTGCTGTGTTTTGGCCCAGATTAAAATATAATATTACGTAACTATATCTAAAAATACAAATATGAATTACTTTTACATAATTACAAGAATTTTTGAATGGAGTAATTTGAAAGCTTCATTTACTTGATTTTCATCTTCATTTCCTGCAAGGTTAACTACATATTAGTATCAACATAAACAGCTAATTAGAGATAATTCACTAAATGCCTATATAGAGAATCTTGACTCTTTATTCTCTAATATATTATGGCACATACGGAAAACTAAGGAAGTTTGCGATATTTCTTACATCCTGTAAATATGACATTTAAACATAGCAACAAAATGTATCATTTATGAAGAACTTTAGTGTAACTAATGCTAAAATACGTATTTTATTGGTCAATATTTATAATGAAACTGATTTTTGCTTATACATAGGTTTTCATTCATATAGGAGTGTACTTTTAACGAAATATTTTATGTTGAGATCAGAAAGATTATGAATATAATTTATGTTGCCATTGTAATTTTCTGTTTATGTAACTTGTAAAATTGAAGTGAGCGTGGTGCAGACATTAATTGATTGAAATCAGGATATTGTTGATGACATCAATTTAAAATATTGTTTAGATATATAACTACATTTTAGTTATATAGTTTATAGTAATAAGGTTAAGAATTATTATTTTTTAAATTTTTATTTAAGAATTTTGTGATTTGCACTTTTCATAATATATAAAAAAATAATGATAAAAACAATTAATTTTATTACCTAGTGTTTATAAAGGCTAAAAGCAGCGACATGCAATAGTTTAATAAATTGCTTAGTATTACTTTTTATATAAACGTTTTTTCAAATAATTTTTTTTAACAAAACACTGTTTTTCCTCTGCAAAATATTTGTAAACAAAACAAAAAATTGTTGAAAATTATTTCCTTTTGGTTAAATTGTTCAATTTGTTATCTATTTACAAATGAATTGAATTAGGGGCTTTTTATTGAGTTTTATTTTATCAATAGTAAGAATTTACGTATATATGTATATATATATATATGCAGTTCATGTAACTAACAAGGATTTATAGAAATAATCAATTGTTAAACTCTGATTCTATTAATTCAATGGTATTATATACGAGTACTATATGTTAAAATGAAATTATATTATTATGTATATCGTTGATAGTTTAATGTAGTTTATATATTGTAAATTGTATTGCTTACATTTCATTCAAAATCAATATAATATTTGTTTTTTCTTTCCATAATATTTGTAAATATTCGCATATCATTCTTGATGTTATGTTTCCGAAAATTGATATTTTTCATTAGTGAAATAAACAGTATTAAGTCGTCTTTCTGATTCTTGTTGAATTAAAAATAAGCCATGTTTGTGACTCTTCATAAAGTGAATTAATGAACACGTCTATGCAGTCTCACCGATTGGGGTAATGTCTGACATAAATCCATTATAAAATTTCAATTTAAGGGCTCGATATACTTCTTAATTCTCTCATAACATTTACATTTGTTCTATAAACTTACAAACAAGTGAACATATGTAATATATCTAATAAATAGATATAGTTTGGTTTTAAGACCTTTAACATTGCATTTTTTAATAACTCCTCCGTGTTGTTTTCTCTTTGAAGGTATTAGATATATACCTAGTGAATTAAGAGAGGAAACTGGATTTCAGTCAATTCGACGTCTTGTACTTATTCTGAGTAAAATATAAATGAGACGTACTTATATATTCAAATATAGATGTATTATAGTAAAATGATTTTTCTAGTAGTTTTTCTCTTCATTAATGTAAGTAAACTTATTTAGATACTTTAGAATTATTTCTTTATATACGTAATTGATACGTATAAATATACGTATAATTTAGATTGGTTCACAAAAATACTGCATGTTCGTGTTAGCAGCGTTAAAAGGCTTATAATTAAATTCTCCAATTTCAAAGAAAAGACTGTTGACTAGACAGATTTCTCTCTCTTCTGCTTTCCAGAACGGTTCTACTTCTGCTTCTGTTCATGATCGCATTCACCTGGATTGGCATAATGCTTCTGATTCTTCTCGCTACAAAACTCAAGGTAAGAAAGATTATTTATTCGTCTAATTAACTGCATCTCACGTTTACAATTCCAGCTTTTATTTTTGGGATATTCTCTTTTATTCTCTTTTTTGTATGTTCCGAATTAGTCCTACGGAGGAAAGCGATTTGCCAGAAAAGTAACTATGGTCGTCAGTTAGATATATTTATACCAACGATGAATGTCTATATAATAAATATTTGTTTACTTTTGGTATTAAACAGTGTGGTACTATAATGTATAGTTAATTTAATTGAAAGATTTTAAAGTTTTCGCTTCCTTATTAATCCAAAATTAATGATACACACGTATGTATAATTTACTTTTAGTAAACTAAAATGGAAGTCCAAAACCAACATAGAACTAAAAGTTATTATTGCAGATCCTAAATGCAGATATAGTTAATGTATTAGATGAATTAAAATTTTCGTGTAATTCATAAAGTAAATGTGTTAATTTAATTATTTATTTACCTATATTTATCATTCATTCCTTTAATAATTAACCAAAAGGTAAATTAAAAAAAAATGCAATAATATTACACATTAACAATATTTATTTTTTATATAAAATATCCTGTGTTACTTCAATATCGCTAATACACTCAACATATTACGTTTACTATATCTTTGTATATGAATTAGATATTTGTTAATAATACTATTTTCAATTTTCTTTACCTGAACAGTATGTAAAAGTAATGTCTGATTATCGAAAGATTATTTTCAAGTTGATTGCGTTATTTTGCAATAATTTTGTAATTATCATCTTTAATATTCTTCTCTGTAGTTAATAAAGCTACGTCTGTCTATCAGTATCATTTTCTCTATATTGCTTCTTCCGACTTCAGTGCCTTCACTTCAGTATGCAATCCTCGATGCCGATTAGAATGGTTGTCATGGTGACATCTATCATATTCGTCTATGCGGTCGCTCAAGTTAATGTGGTGCGTTATATTTTTATCCATTTAATTTAGAGAAATGTTAAAAATATTTTTACAAATTTATTCACAGTTAAAAAAGAAAATTATTTAGCTTAACACATAAATTTATTATTTTGAAGTAGTTATTTTATCGTATTCTATATAGCATGAAGATAAATAATTTTTTCACAAATGCCTTATTTCAATAATAAAATTGGCTGAAAAATTAATGAAATTTATGTTTAAAGTATTCTAAATTGGATAAGACTACTGTACAATCCTCCTCTTCCTTTCTGTGCTAGTTCTGCTGCGAGTTGTCCGGTAGCAACCACACTCTGATCACGATTCCCTCTCTCATTGGGTTCGACTTCCAAAACCTTCAGTGTCCGCTGCCCCAGTATTTGCCTCTCTCCTGTGCCTTGTCTCTTCTCCTTCTCATCGTCTTTCCAGCCCTCTCGGCGCTGGCCAAGCTCATATTGGCTCTTTTCGTGATGACCACCTACACCTTCATCATCGAACTGACGCATCGAAACCTCTTCGATAACTACGATCGAAAGATTGGGTGGGTGATTGCTAAATTTTAACAAGAGTAAAAGTACAAAATCAGTATAAATTTATTTAGTAATTAGAATAATGAATCGGCGATTATCATCAGTAAAATAAATTACAATAAATTACAATAGAAAAACATGACAATAAAACAGACACTCATTCTGATTATGTAATAGTAAATGAATATAGTGATTTATTTTATTAACTCATATTATGACCTTTTATGAGTTAAATTTGCTTGTTCTGTTTCAAAATTCTATTTGAATTTTTACATAACTAAAAGTAGTATTTTGCTGAGAACTAGCAACATAACATATTTAAATGGATTTGCTTTGTTAATGCATAAACTCTTCTATTTTAGACTAGCTCAATTTTACGTTGTCATATAAGAATAAGAATAATAATAGAGTGGTGACTATTATATTAAAATATTTTTTTACTAAAATAGGATCTTTGGTTATCTTAATTTAACTACAATTTTAATATTAATATTTCCAAATAATTATAACATGTGTTGAAGTAATTTAGACTTAAACAAATAATTATTGATGCCAATTTATAAGACTAATTTAAATATTTTCGTGCCTAATATAATGTCTTAATTTTACAATTTCTTCTTCAGTCGGAATTCAATTCCTGGTCACGTAATGGCTCTGGTTTGCCAAATAACGTTTACTATACTCGTGGTATTTCAGGGACGATTTGTGGAGTACATTAACAGACTAGGATTTCTTTGGAAGTCTCAGGTAATAGAATGCATAAAGATTTGTAAAAAAACAAGGTTTTAATTTAAAAATAAGATTAATTTGGTTTTAAACAATCCAGTTTGTTTCAAAAATTCCGACTGTCTTTGATTTAATAACAAGTAAAATATCTGGTATTCTACCTCATTTTTTGTGTATTTCTTTTTTATACCACTGTCTCTTTTAAGCTTATTATTTCTAAAAGGAATACTATATAATAAAAAGAAACGTTTGATGCTATTATAGTTTCCATTTTTGTGATTTCAAGCTATTATTCCTTTCCAGTCCGTAGCAAGTTTTGAAGAGACGGAAACTGTTCGAGCATCGTCACAGAAACTCCTCAACACAATGCTCCCAAATCATGTTGCTCTTTACTTCCTGGACACTACTTACCGCAATCCCGTTGTAAGCCATGTTGGACTGTTTGATAATAATACATGTTACATTAAACGATTACCATCATATTTATTATTTTTATTTTCATAGAGTTTCCCACTTTTCACCGTACATATTTTTTAAATATATGTATGATACCTTCCTAAGTATATCTTATAAATATAATATATTTGCATTGATAAATAATAGCATGGAAGCGACTTTTCTAATTATGTCATAAGAGCTTATAAGGTAAAATATGATAAAAAGTTGATTTCATACCTACTACTAACATATATTACTAGCGGTACTGGAAGAGCCAAAAAGTGCTTTTTCTGCCATGTTTGGCCCTATTAGTGCCATACAATCGTGATATTGTACCACTGTCCTGCAAAAAAACTCCGAAAGCCATATTTTGATTATAATTATTCTAAATATTTATGCACTTGTCTTTTTTATGTTATATGAGCTTCGTTTTTTAGTGCGAGTTTAAGTAGTTATAAAACAATTTATGATAAGTACGTACATTATACTGTATGCGTACATCTCCGATGTTGTCAAGCTATGTATACGACCTCCATTCTCATCTACTTCAGGGCCTGTATAGTCAAGAGTACCCCTGTCTAGGGGCTCTTTGTGTCTCGGCACCAAGCTGGTGTCCCCCAGGTGTCTACGAGGCCACGGCAGTTGCTGAGAGCATTAGGGTTCTCAATCAGTTGATGTGTGCCTTCGATCAGGTAAGAACTCATCTTCAAAGGTCTAAAACTTTTTTGAAACTGAACTCATAGTGATAGTAAACATTTGTATATTATAAAGGTTATACCAGGAACTACTAAAAAACGACGGTACCTGAGAGTTCAGCTTTTGTGGGCATTAATTAATTATTTTAGTCACGATCAATCTTTAATTTTTGATTGTTCAATTTCCATAATTTTATGGAGTATTGACACAAAGGAGAAGTTTTTTGTTCACTTCAATATACTTTTTAAATTTAGTCGTAAAATGATTATGGTTGGTAATAAATATAAATAATAACTAAATAAAAAATAAAGCTATACGAATATTATCTTCTACAATTTCGAATTTGTAGTTATTTCGTCTCGATTGTTTCCATTTTAAATTATGTATATTATCGATTTATCGGTTCTATTTCTTCAGCTGGTTAACAGTGAAAAGTTTCAAGCTGTCACAAAGATACGCTCTATTGGTGATACCTGTCTCTACACAAGCGGACTACATCCACAGTACCCAATAGTTGTAAGTATCAATAATTGAGACTTTTTTTCAAATCGATTGGTCAATATTTTTTGTATTTATTTTTCTTCAGGACAACGCAAGTCGAATCCAACAACTAACGCTATTGGTTCAAATGGCGTTGGCGATGCGTCAGTGTGCTGAGGACGTTAATACACGCTTATTGGAGGAGAGAATTCGTCTTCGTATGGGTCAGTTTTCCGTTAGCTAAGATAGTACATTATATTTGAACGGCAAACAAAGGCACCGAGTGTTTTAGAAAAATAAGTTATAACAAAGGTCATATTACATAATATGCTATATATTTATTGTTATAACTAATAAGTCGTTAAAAAGTTCATACTATGTATTATAGATAAAAGTTCTGAAAGAAATCTGTCATTCAAATATCAATATAACATTTATGTATGAGTTAGAAGCGTTCTCTGAGCTGGATAAATTATAATAATTACAGACATGAATGTGTTAGACGCAATACCAACTAAACCCATGGAGTAAGTAGTCAGGATTTTAACCTGCAATCTCTAGATTGAGATGCATTGGAGATTCATTGGACCATCGTCCCTTAAAATTTTACATGGTAAAGCTTATTTAACCTTTCACATTCGTGTATGACTCACTGGATTGCAAGCCACACTGTCTATTAATAAACTTCTGCAGCTTAGTATTATTTAACCTCCGACAGCTTATTTATAGAGTGATTTCATTTTTTATGTAAACTATAGCATTGTAATAAAAAGGTGGTTCTCCCTTTGCAACATGTTGAGTTATTAAAGTTATTAGAGTACTCAAAGTACTACACGTTTATGGAGTGGATCTCCGAAAATTCGTAATACAGATATTTTACAGCAACACAGGCTTTTCGTTTATTTTAATAACTCTAATAACTTTAATATAGCATTGTATATTGATGCTACATTTATATATTTAAACGAATTATGTTTAGATTCTACATATTACAACCATGCAGAATGCTATTTTTAATGAAAGGATTATATTATTGTTAAATACTGTTTTATTTTGCTGTATTGCGCATTTTTTAAATGTTAAAACTTAATAATTATGAGAACCATGACATACTAGAACATTATCAAATTGTTTTTTTGTTAATATTTTACTTTTGTATTTATTTCATTCGTATATTTACGTTCTTTATTTTTATCAGGTTGATTTTCAGTTAAGACTCAAAATTTTCAGTCAAGACTCAAAAAGACTACTATTTTCTGAGCTCAATATAGATACTTGAATTTTCTGATGATTAGTCAGTTGTTTTATCGTAATCATGTACAATTTGTGTTTTAAGTGCATTTTCCTATGAGTTAAGATGTGTTGGTTCTTCTTTTTCAATAAAAAACAAAATTGTACATTCTTTTGTCAACTATTAAGACTCCTTCGTTGTTTCTTTCCATCTCCAGGCGTCCACGCAGGAGCCGGGTTCAGCGGTGTGACTGGCGCCTCTCGTCCCGTATTTGGCGTCTGGGGGGAGGCGGTTCAAGTTGCCACGCTCCTTGAGCGCTGCACACGCCAAGGTGGGCTCCAGGCCTCCCAGCTCGTTGCCTCTACTGTCCCTCTACCTTCCACATCCCCCAACTCCACGAGTGTCAGCGCAGTTGCCCGGCAGTACGAATGGACAGAAAGCTGTGCTCTGGCAATGTCTGCCGATGGTCACCACTTGAGCCCTGTACCACCAGGTGGGCCCCTAGTGGGCAGTCCGGACTCTGTTCTTCGGATCTATCAGCTCCGAGAGGCAGGACCGGGGGGTCCGGGTGCGAATAGGCGAAGTTCTCTTCCCATGCAGCAACAGTCTGTACCACAGGTGCGCCACTCATTGGAGGGTTTTATAATATAAAATAGACATTTGTTTAAATTTCCCAATAAAGATAATGACAGTGTTTTATTTCTATTAGAATTAAATATGTGTAATTAATAACTATTCAAAATCTTATATTTGAACAATTTTACTTTCATTTACACTCACCAATACTCATTCATTTTACTTACTTACTTGTATGTATATTCATTATACTACTATTTTTTAAATAGTAATGCGGGTAAATACAAATTTATATGAAAATATTCAATCTTTTTGTAGTATTATTTGATATAAAATCTTGATTTTGATTATAATTTATCAAAAATACTTTTTGTAAAGTAATAATTTTATCATAATATACAGGGTGGC
>JAYRBW010151786.1:0-14257 GCA_036023295.1 Invenusta paracnida | reverse complement strand
TTATTTGTTAAACGAAGCAGAAATTATTAAAGGTTCGGCCAGCTATAAGATTTAAACTTGTACTTGTACTCTTACTTAAGCTTGTTATCTTTAATACGTTTTAATTATGGAATGTGATGGCAAGTTATCAAGATGTAAACACAATTTAAGTTTACGAAAACATCGGGAAAATGGTTATGGTATGTGGGAATAAGATTTCAATAAATACATTATAATTTAAAGATTTACTAGATATTTTAGACTACCATTTTGAATTATTTACAAATCTTAATATTTTGGTATATGTATATAATACTAATACATAACTCATTATCGAATTTTAAAAAATATTGGAAAATTTGAATTTGTTAGTAAGTACTCTGATGACGTCAAAATGAGTGTAAATGATATTGGTACTTAACTTTAATATCCAGATATATTAATAAACGACAATATCTTATTCCGCATTGTTGTTTAGAAGTATGGTGTTCAGTTTTTTGTTGTTGTTCAGTTTTTATATTATTATTCATTAATGCTTGCTATCTAGGGTCAACTATCATATTCTCTTTCAGGTTAATAGTATAATGAAAAAACTTTCTTTGTATTTTGTCCTATAATTCTTTCTACAGCGGCTTCTGGTAAGGCGATTATTGAGAAACGTCTGTACTTGTTCTATTCTAAGTAGAACCAAGTCAATTCCTCTGATGTCCAAGACATTTTTATGCAGGAGCATGGTATTAAGCAATTGAATGAGTTCAGCTTATGAGAACTATAGTATATTATATTACAAGTTAAATGTTTGACATTAGCATTTCGTCCGGCTGAATTAGCTACAAATTATTATACAACTATGTATGTATCGTAGCTTTAAGTTTAAAAAATACATATTTTTGCAGATCTCAAACATGCATAGCAAAAATAACCAGATGGCGTTCGCTTGACCCTTTAACCTTGAGCATTGGATATATAAATATTATATACACAATTGTGATAATTGATCCTATATTATTTTGATCTGTATAAATTCTGAACGATAATTAGTGACTAATTGGCGATTTTAAAACAGAGTTCATATTAATTTTTATGACAAACACAGAAATTAAAAGTTAACATTAATACTTAATGCTTTATTTTAAAATATTAACTTTAATAGTTTACCTAAATAATCCAAACTAACCTCATCAAACTTTGCAATTTTAAAACTTAATATGTTATCTAATAGCTTGTTACATATTTTTTAATAAATTGATACCCAATAAATCATACTTCAGATATTTCAACAAACGAGTACTTCGTGAATTTATGTTTTTTTCTATCACCATTATCCAGGAATACATTTCTTATTTTTGGTATCCTCACACCTTGATCGTATTGTACCATTTTTTGTAAGGAAAACGTAGCCGCCAAATGTATTCTCTACTTAGTAGTTGTTCGTAGTAGCATGATTCCGCCTATGCGAGCGACATACCTGCTGTTTCATCGAAGATGATGAGGATTTGTGTTGAACCCAAATTGCCACTAATAGCGGCAGCCGCTGCGTCCGCCAGATGGGTCCAGTTTTGCCCTAGTCGACTCGAGCCAACTGTTTTGGGGGGGATAAAAAAAACAAGGCCGAATGAAAATCACCGTTAAATAACGAGGATATTTCAATAAAATATGTATTGTTTTTTTATAGTAAGGAAATATGCATCTACGTATTTACTTTAATATGAATAAGAAGGTAATATAATTAAAATAGTGTATATTTTATGTTTTCTTTGTTTTCATGCTTCTTTGGTATCTGTTCTGTTCATTATATGCTCTGTTATTCACAATTCCTGTTTTAATCGTTTTTATTTACCCTTTAAGCACTTTTAACTTTCATAATAAAAAATACATCTGAAAATCTTTGAAAATAAAAAAAAAAAGTTTCCAAATTTGTTTGTTTTTCTATCTACTTTACTCTTGTAGGAAGTTTAACTATTATATAGCCTCCTTCCGTACGAGACATGGGAGCCAAACTAAGCCTAGCATGGTTAGGGCTCCTTTTCATATGGCAATATGTATAATGATGATTACAATTGCTTTTCAAATGGAAATAACACTAATTATGCAATTTATTATGAGTCCCAATTGAGAGCTAATTTATCTCATGTAATATTTAAGGATACTAAAATAATGAAACACAAAGCTTTGTGTATTCTATATTATACATATTTATCTGGCTAAATAAGGCACGAATAAATTAT
Organism: Invenusta paracnida; assembly: GCA_036023295.1. Lineage (NCBI taxonomy): Eukaryota > Metazoa > Platyhelminthes > Proseriata > Coelogynoporidae > Invenusta > Invenusta paracnida. The sequence continues at coordinate 12,050 of JAYRBW010151786.1, read as the reverse complement.
TTGTCTGTGCTACATAAAAGCTAACTTCTAATTTGTTGATATGAGCTCATCTAATTCTGATAAATTATATTTATATAATATATATTTATTACAAATAATTTAGCATTTATATCAGATTTGTATTTTAAACTATATTTATAGAGAGGAAGGCAACGACAAAATATTTAAATATGGTGATAATATTTATTAGAATAAGTCTTTGTTCTAATATTTAGGTAGATTTAAAGGTAGATTTATCTGTTTAATAACATTTTATTGAGAATAGTTTTGTTCTGTAAAATAAAGAGTTAAAAAAAATGTATTTGCTTTTCATGTAAAATGAAATAAACTGTAATTAATTTGCATGAAAATAGGTTCAAAAACACCACTACGTGCTCAAAATATGATAAATCATTAGTTTTCTAATTGATTGCTATCAAGTTGTTATACATTTTTAAGTAAAAGTGAATATAATTTTTTAAATGATCAATTCAACGATATTGATTTATTATTTTCAATTATGAAGTCGTTAAATACGTACTATCGAATTGAATCAATTTTAATGAGTGATGAATTATATTGGTGAATATGGTGAATATATTGGTGAAGAATTGATAAACAACAAATAATTTAGTGCAAAGTTGATAGCAAAGGAACTAGTTTACGTTTTAACACTTATCCTATTGACAGCTTTAAAAGAAAAACAAATCCTTCCATTTTTTTGCCAAGGTTTTAACTCATAAAGAAAACAAATTTGCTTCAAATAGACAGCTTCTCTCAAGTCTATGGTGTTATGAGCAAAGAGGAGAATAACGATAGTATACAACAACTGTTCGGCGCACTCCTTTTTAGAAAACGTTAGATGTACTTTTAGAGGTGAATGTGTTTTGAACTTTATGCAATTTATGAAATTTAACGCCAAATGGTTCATTTTTTTATCTAACAAAAACTCGTTTAATAGGAGATATATCACATGTTGCAACTTGTTGCATTCTTACCAAATGAGGAGGAAAGTTATTGTATACTTGAAATGCTTAAACATTATTATACCGTATCTTGCGATCGTTTTTAAATACAAAATGTAGGATATAAAAGAGATACGAATGAGTACAAATTCATAAATTCGCTTATATATAAATTATAACACTGTATACACATTCATTTATACATTAGCTGCTTTTGTTACAACAGTTATTTATGGAATTTTTTTTAATAAATGGATAATTAATAATTAAGGATATATTTCTGTTCTGCGACAAAATTGTATTTGTTAAAAAAATAGTCAAAATTATATATATATAGCACTAGCAGACATTGACGATAATGAAAAGAAATAGCAATGTATTGTTCACTACTGTTTCGTTATAATTGCCCATATTTAAAACATGCATAAATATTATATTCATGTGTACATTGTTGTGTTTGTATATATGTAAGTATAGCTGTGTACCTACAGTAAAAGAAAAAGAATTTACAATAATTATTTTTATATTAGACATAAAGTTTGAACAACTCTAGATGTATGTTTTAAAAATATCACCCCGGATATAAGCTTATACATTTAATCGATAATAAAGTTTATTTTGAATGATCATTAACGCAGATTGCTATATTATATTGTCTACTGATGATAAATACAAGTCAATTTATTTGGAAAATACAGCGTTTATCATTTATAAATCATTTATCGATTAATAATTGTATAAGATTGTTATATTTGTGTTTTATCATAAGAATAACACAGAAAATGAAACACAATTAGATATATGACATATTAACTATTTCATGTGTACCCTTTTGTACAAAAGTAGACAATGATAGCCAGTAATTAGCTTGAACGATGGTAGCAGCTTTAGTAATTAATTTTAAGGGAAATAATCTTTGACCACATTAGGTTGGTGTGCATTAAAAAACAATTTTTTATGTCAACGAAATCGTAAAGTACCGGAGGACAAAAGATATCTAAGTTGAACTTTTATAGAATTATCTGGATAGTCTTTTTGAAGGGGTCAATTTGGATGAAGAAATGTTTCTTCTCATTTATCTCATTTAATTTTCCTCGGGCTTTTTAAATTTATATTGACATTTTATCCGAAAATTCCTTTTTCTTTATGACATAGTTCTGTTTGGTAGAATCGATGGATTTGTTTCTGAATAAAAACTGTAAAACAGTCTCATTTAAATATACATAAATGAAGGAAATAATTTCCCAGAAAGGGAGTAAAAAATGTATCTTACATAGTAAAAATGTCATGCGGTTAAAAAAATATAATAGTTTCAATGTAACATGAAAGTTGTGATATGGCAACAAATTTTAAGATGCGATTTTAATAAAACGTATAAATATCAACAGTCAAGCGTTTACATCAAAATGTGCCTTTTAAATTCAACTGAATTGGGTATAACTCAAAGGATTAAAGACATTATTCATTATAACTTATAAAACTTAAACACGTTAGTGCTACTTGCATATTTCATGATTATACGCAAATGATAACTCGTTTGATTATAGTCCTGTATGAAAATAATAATTCATACTAATAATAATAATCAATACCAACATTGAAGCTAAAAATTGGCATCAAAGACGACGCGTTAAAATGGAATTAAACTTTAATATAGTTCAGCCATTGATGACATTGATTTAAAAAGGCACTAGTTATAATATGTTATAATGCTGGCTATTACAATACAGATAATATAAAGCGATATACACGATTTATACAAAATCAATATATTCACAAAAATAAGAGGACACATTTCTGCAGAAATTATCGTATATGCAACATTTCTATAGAAGAAAATAAACTTGCATGAATTTATTCTATAATGGAATTTATTTTTAATAAACCAATTAATATTAGTACAAATAATACACATAAATACCATAACAAATAATTGTATTCTAATATTCTTGATTTTATATTTACGAAATTGTTGTTCTTGTTTAAAAGTTTAAACTAACTTAAAAGTTGGTGTATATTGAATGGGTTGATTTACATACATGGATTATATGGAATTTTAATAGCCAGCATTATAACGAATTATTCTTTGCGCCTTTTTTTATCATTTTTATCGATGGCTAAATTACGCATCTTACATTATTTGAACATTTGGTCTTTAAACTCGTTTCTTGATTTACATTTTTGAAACATAGTCGCATTTGTTTTGAGAATATTCTATCAAGAATTATTTTGTTTATAATTTGAATTTAAAATTAACAAAACAATTAGGACTTATAGTAATCGAAAATAATTCCAGTGAAAGTTAACAAGCAAACGTTAGGAATATAGACACATAACATTACATAGAAAATTAATCCCAACTGGTATTTTATTTTTAATCAACTCAACGACTAGTAGTTTTAGTTGAAGCTCCAACGCACTCAACGACTGGTAGTTTTAGTTGAAGCTCCAACGCACTCAACGACTGGTAGTTTTAGTTGAAGCTCCAACACACTCAACAACTGCAACTGATAGTTTTAGTTGAAGCTTCAACACATTCAACGACTGTAACTGATATTTTTAGTTGAAGCTCCAACACATTCAACGACTGTAACTGATAGTTTTAGTTGAAGCTCCAACACACTCAACGACTGCAACTGATAGTTTTAGTTGAAGCTCCAACACACTCAACGACTGATAGTTTTAGTTGAAGCTCCAACACACTCAACGACTGATAGTTTTAGTTGAAGCTCCAACGCACTCAACGACTGATAGTTTTAGTTGAAGCTCCAACGCACTCAACGACTGATAGTTTTAGTTGAAGCTTCTACGCACTCAATGTACAACTTACCTCCTTCATCCTGAAGATTTGCGAGACTGGGAAGGCCAATGTAGGGCAGTTGAAGGCAATCCGCTTGCATCCCCAGTTCTGCTGTCATCTGCACTCGCCCAACCCCAATAACACCCCAGAAAGCATCTGTGTCTGTGCATACTGCAATGTAGGAGAGAAATCCCAAGGAATACTTGAAACATCCTTATTTTAAAATACTTTTTGAGTAATTAATAATAATGTATTCTTGCAAATAGGTATTTCTTTGCAAGTTTCTTAGTCATCTTACACGAATTTCTTTTCTTGATAAGGACGTTCCCGATTGAAACAAATTAGATTCAATGAGTTTTAAAAATGTGAAAATTATGTTAACTGAAACACAATGTTTTAGTTAAATAAATAGTTCAATAAATAAGTAGAATTATACAATTTAAGACATTTAAAATAATTAAACTGTCCCATACTTGTAGTATTTAACACAAAAAAGTCAAGCACTGGTAGCATTTCTCTTGGTATAATAATAAATGTAGGTATGGAAAGTTTTAAAAGAAAATTTTAATTCCAAGCACACATACAAAAGAAATACAAACATAACTTTAAACATATTCAATTCGTTGTATATATTCTTCAAACAAATTTGCTTATATTTTGCTTGTTGAATACAAATTGCGTTAATGTATAATATTTAATGGATTATATTCATAGACCTCGATATTACTTCTACAAAATATATAACCACACTTAGGATTCTGCTATGTTCATTATTCGAAATGAGGACACGCAAAGGACATGTATTCCTATATACATATTTAAATATTTAAATATTTAAAAATAACATAATTTATGTCGTGTACAAGAGTTTTTTTATAGTTAAAACTAAAGTATTGAAGCACAAACGATATGAGAGAATATCTTTGTTTTCATCTATATACCTATTCAACAATCTGAGAAGTCTATATTTATCAATTATGTTTGTTCAAAAGTCGGATCGTTTGTAACTGTACATGAATGTCTAATGAACAAAAAACTTCTTTACTTTTAATCGATTAGTGTTACCATGTTTGAATCACATCTAGAAAGTTAAATATAAATTAGTTTGCTTAAATATATCTATATGTATTTGATGCTTTATCGGTAGAAGAAATAGACAAATGGATATTTAACCTTTACAAAGTATTTCTTTGTAAATTATCGGCAGCAATATTGTTAATAAAAGCAATTAGTTAATTGTTCAGAACCCGTACAACTATATGATGCGATAGTCTAAATCTAACATGATCCATTTTAAAACTAATAACTTTTCCTCCGTGCTTCTTATATGGATATACCTATTTTGTGTGATAGAATCTACTTTAGATCTACAAAACACAAATATTTCATTCAATAATGAATTTAAAACTACAAAAGCATTTGTTCCAATGAGAAAAGAAAAAATGAAACGTATATTAAAAAATAATATCAATATATAATGCATAACTCATTTATTTTCGTCGATATTAACAAATACCATCGACTTTTTGACTTTATTATTTGTATATTTATTTTTAAAAATTAATAGATTAATAAATTATGTATAGACTCTGTGATTTAAATAAAAGTTGGATTATTATAAAAGTAATTAAGTGTTATTACTAATCTATCGGAAAGCAAATTATATAAATCACATTGTATTTTCATTTCAAAAATGAGAAATGGGGGACCCTTAAAAGAATTTTTCGCAGTAACCTTTAAATGAACAAATATACATCCGTGACTTTTCTTAAAATAAAACTTTTATAACTGTTAGCACTTATTGTGCCGTCGTCAAATGAGTAGTTACTTGAACACACGCTATAAATATACATTTTTGTAAAAAATGCAAATTGTTGTTCTCGAAAACAATGACTTTTTGAGTTGGATAAATAAATTATAAAGTACAAGTTTTTTTTGTAAAATCTCTATCGACTTCCAGTTCTATGTTTGGGTCAGTTAAAATTATTGTTTTTAGATGTTGTACTTATCTTCTACAAAAAGACTGGGAGAGAATAGAGAGGAACTTTATTTTATGTTTAGTAATAAAGCCAAATAAGGTTGCGTCTTTATCACTATCGGCCATCCTGGATAGATATTGGCGGTCTTTTGACTGGACACTAGGGTAAGATAATTTCAGATATCTACGAGGCAAACAATACTGTCCTGTAAGACTGTAACTCACATTTCTGGACAGCAGCCACTGAGTCACCCTGTGGAAGTGTGTGAATCACGCCTGTCACGTTGTGTGATCCGCCAATCAGACGCTGTCCAAGCGTGACAGCGACAAGCGTCTCATTGATGAGGTTGTTTTCCACAAAAACTCCTGAAATATTGATGAATACGCAATTGAATAGAAAATAATGTTCATTGTTGATTTGTATATATGCATAAATTTAGTGAACTTAGAATATAGATCAGTTTCCAGTTCTTTATGAGATGAATACTCACAAAATATGTTTTAGACGTTGGATTTAAGACTGTTAGTTAATAATATAACAATAATAAGAAATATATTTATACAGCACGAAACATAAATGCAGTTCAAAAATAATACATTTCAAAATTCGTAAAAACTAAAATAAAAAGCATTTATATTTTAAAACATGGAACATACGAATGGAACTATTAGGTTCAGTTATATTTCTGTCGTGATCACTATTAGAAGTGATTATAAATTAATTGATTTTTTAATTTATAAAATCAAATTCAATACTTTTTTTCAGTGATTTATGCTTTATAAAGTTTAATATTTACATATAGTCGTTTATGCAATTAAAATTAAAGTTATTTAAAGTTGAATTTCAAACAGTATTTACAAGTAATTCATTTCATGCACATTTAATTAGAGAATATTTTCTAAATTTCTAAAACTAATTCTTAATAATCGCTTCAAACTAATCTGGATATTGCAGGCTTTATGAAAAATCGAATGTTTCGGTGAATATGTTTCATTGGATAACGATGGAGACTGGAGAATGGCATATATACTTGCGAATTGATATGATCTTTTGAGAACAATGGAGGATATGATCCTTGACGACATACCACTGAAATTAATGCAGAAATAAACCACTAAAATAAAGAGAGACTGTGTTCAATTGGATCTATTCATCCATCATCTTGGGTAGGAAGCACTTCAAGAAATGATAAGAACAAATATTACTTCCCTCTGTGAACAGGGATATCTCTTAAATGTTGGAAGGCATATAAAAGTCTGCAAACATAACGATGTGAGTGAAATTCATGGGCTGAGTTTCTTCAAAACAAAAACAAATCAGGTGGTTCCTGTAACGTAAGTTGATGGAGGAAACATTATTAATTGAGAGAGCACCAAAGATAATCCACATAAGAATTAACAACAATCAACAGCTGACAATTCTTCCAAAAATAAATATCATTATTTATGTCTCATTTACTAATTCTTCCTTTTTGGTGGATTCCAACTCGAGCTAACATTTCTTGATATATCGATATCGTTTCAATGCATGCTCGTACTTGATATAAATTACGTTAATTTATTACTCAATCGTTGTAAGCTTTTTCTCAGTACTCGTACTAGTCACCCGATAATTTTAAATACATTCAAATATTGTTAATTACAATTATCATATTGTGAGTAAGTGATAAAATTACAATATCGTTTAAAAAAAAGTTGCGAAAAATGCTCACGATGAATTGAGGAAGTAATCAAAAAATGTTCTCATGTAACTGCCAGGAGTAATTTCCCGATAATGCAAAGAACAACCTTTCACTCGCGTTAAGTATGTAATTAATATTAACAATACACGCTTGAAAGTACAGTCAACGTAAGTTACACGAGTACAGTATGTGAAAAGTGTATAGCATATCAATCAAATATGTGTCGATATACATACATATTCGACTAGAATTAATCAATATTATTGGTTTGTATAGATATATACTAACTTGTCAAGTGTCAATTATTCCTTTTATCCCTTAAAGTACCACGTAAAAAACAGTGAAAACATTACTGTACAAATACTGTGCATAATAGTGTAATCTATTTATAGAAATTAGATTTGATATATTTATACGTATTAGGGGCTTAAATGAGTTGTCAGACTCAAAATGAAAGAAAAACCCTTTCCATTTAAGCTATTCATTTATATGAACCCTATAAACATATCTAAGGTATTGGATAACATGTTAAGTCTACATAAATGATCTCCACGGATATTCTAAATTAAAGTTTAGAAAATCTATGATGTCAAAATGCTGCTAGTTTATAAATTTAGAGTTATTTATATTTAAAGTAAAGTTTCAATATAAACTTTATTTCACAAAGTATTGTTCTTAATAGTCACCGCATTTTTACGGTTGATCAAATCTCTGTTTGGGTCTTTTTCCAATTTTAGGGGTAACATTAAATATTGTTTGCCCTGTTTCCAGCAGCATTTTGATTTATGTTTTGTAAATTTGTATCACGAAGTTGTTCGAGAAGATATCAACTTGAAATTCTCCCCAATATCTTTGGTATTTGTATCGTTCATAAAAATATATAGTTTATATGGGTTGAGGTTTTGCTTTTATATTGAGTCTGGGAAATTATTGCAACGGCTACATGTAATGTTGGATTATCATATTGCATATATTATAGGAGTAACATAGTATTAAAAACATATCAAAGTTGAAATAATAGGCTAAATTAAAATAATTTAACACACCAATCCAACAAGGAAAAAAAATTAACTAAAACACGACATAAATTCGCAAATATATGTAGATATAAGACATGATTAGAAAGCAATAACAGACTAATCGAAAAGTCAGCATAACTTATCAGCCCCGTGACATTCTCAACCTTTAAACGATGGACAGAAAATAGTGCTCCTGCAGCACAAGACCGCCTCGTGGCAGGGCAGTTTACAAGCCTCGACTTATTCAAATAAACTAAAGGGCTTTGGTTTGTTTGAATAACAAACTCGGACCCAAAATGTGTACCTTTAAATATTGCTTACTGCCGAAACAATAAATAGTCAGACATTCTTTTGATAACTTTGGAGTATAAGCCTGCTTTCGAGGAATCCATTCGCATAGATATTTGAATAATTATTCCCTTCTTCTGTGTTTTTGCATTAAAATCGGCCAAAAATCTAACTCATGAGATATCTGTCTTTATCACAAATGGTTGGTCAACAATAATGGGGAATTTGAAAATACAATTCTGTGACAAGTATTTCTTAACATTTTTAAATTTCTTGTTGACTTTCCTCTCAATGCAAAACTGAAGCTGGTTTCTTTGTAAGAATCATCAAGAACGCGCAGAAATAGTGAATAACGAGGGATAGAATATCGTTAAAAATTCGTTAAAAAGACAATAACTGTTGTTTCTTCTGTTGATCTAAGTACCTTGTGAAGTAGTTCACTGCATGTTAGATATATCCATTGCTAACATCATGTTGTCATCGAGATAATTTTTACTTGTTTTAACTTGATTTCGTCATCAAATCGGCTTTCTTCGATATTTCTAGAACTTGTTTATTGATTATCTTTAATTATCTATTAAACTTCGATTTGTTTAGCCAATACTTTGAATGATAATAACTACATTAGTTAGCCGTCGATTCAGTTATTAAAAATAATAAGGCTATTTATCTCATTCAATTATCTTATCTTTTTGTTGAAACCCTCCCGATCTTTTGTAGTGATTTTCTAAATTCACCGTGAGCAGTTTCTCCAGTTTTTTATAAACTATCTTGTAATTGTACCTATCATTACTGACATTCTATTCTCACTTCAGATTTGAGTTCGTCCTCTGAGCATTATAGTTTGTGAAGGATTTATAGTGACCCTCTATCTTCTTTTTCAAACATTAATTCGAAAGGAGAAAGTTCGAAGATACTCTGAGGCCTAGCTTGTCTGTATAGAGATGTCTGTATTTCGTCATATAGACAAAGTATACATGTTCCAATGAGCTGGATTATCTTAACAAGTTTTCTAAAGCCTTTGCGATCATTTGATCCGCGTAATTAAGTGACAATAACCGCACATGCAGTATAATAGATGTATTTATTTGTCTAGATTAATGAACATCATCACGTCTACCAATTTTATTAGGATTGTATATGTAATAATATTAAAAGTACATCAATTGGACGTGATTTCCCCTTTTAGCCGCATTAATTATTATATACGTAGCTTTTAACTTTTATGACTTAATATACCTATGCACTTTTAGCCCTCCAATCATTTTATTTTAAACATATATTTTCATATATGTTATTAGTTTATTCCTAATTTCTATAGTTTACTTTGGTCCATTTTTATGTCAAACCATTAGCCCGCCCTTTAGTAACAATAATTAAATGTAAATTTGTATTTACTTTCAAACTTATTTATATGTATGTTACTATTTGATTCGTTACATAGCTTAAACTACAATAAACTAAGCATATTATACACACAGCACTTCCGAATTGCACTTGATTTTTCTCGGTTATGAGTGTGGTATGTGCAACTATAGAATGTACATGTATCATTTTACACTAAGTTACGAGTACCAGGGGTTAATTTTGATAACTTTTCTGTAGATCGCCGTCGAAGTTATTGGCTTATATTAATTATATATATATGTACATATATATTTTCTGCTCTAACCAATGAGAGAAAAACACTTTAAGCAAGATTATATATTTGATCTTTGTAGTTTAACAAGGCGTTGCTTTTGTCGGGTGTATAAGTATATTAGATAAAAGGTGACTTTATTAATCAGTAATAGTTTTAAATACTTTATAAGTATTGCAGGCAGCTTACCTATTCGAAAATCACCGCTGACAGTGAAGACGAAATAAAACAGTAGCGAAAAAAGAGGAGATATAACATTAGAAATCATTGAGTAATTAGGTGCATAAACAAATCTTCGGCACTTCAAACAAATTATGGCTATTAAAAGATAAGCTTCACTTAAATAGGGCGGAAGCGAAGGAGTGTTTATTAATTCTAAATGTCAACATACATTTGTGGTTAATGATGAATCAAAGACAAGTTTTAGTAAACCAATCATATTCTAACTATATTTTGACCAATAAGAAAAGTGAAAGTTTTTGATGCCAGATAATCTATTGTACATACTTGTATGGGAATAACTTGTAAATAGGAATATTATTAAGCCAAAAGTATAACCATATACAGGAAAAAATGTAATATACAGAAATTGAGCAACTAGGCCATTATATTATTAATTCTGGAATTAATTCCCGAATTCAAAATGTTCCTTAATAAATAAACGGGTTATAATTAAATGTATCCATTTAATTAGCTTACAAATGCATTTATAAGTCTTGATTTTGAAAACATAATTAAATCAATGAACCACCGTGAAAGTATTCCAATTTTTCTAAATTAACAAATAAATCCCCATTATCTCAATAACAGAACTGGTGCATATATCTTTATATTTTAATATATGCATTTCTGAGATACGAATAAAATTTAATTAGTCACATAAAACTTCCAATTATAAGTATGCTATCAAACGAGCATATCAAATCCAACATTAGGACATTCACTGCCAGAATTCCAATGAACGGTTATTAGATTCAGCAAAGTATAGTATATTAAAAAACTAAAGCTATTTTGATTGATTTAAATACACATGTGACATGCATGAAGATGAAACACGCTAGAGAAAGAGAGAATATTTGACATATATTCTATGAAATTCTTGTTTCAAAAATGTTATTTACATTCCTTTCATATGTATTACTTTTTCAGGACTCTTTGCAGCCTTATTCTGTGGTAAGGATTAAATAAATTGAGAGACAAAATTTAAATACATTATGTGTACATTATTTGAACAATACAACATATAAATAACATATAATATTAGTATAACTTGTATACATGTATGAAGGTAACTGACGAGGAATTGGCATACCTTGCATGCGGATATCGTTTTGAAACGTAGTAGAATAATTATAGAAAATATAAGATTGAACAGATATAAGAAAATGAAAGATTTATATATGTTTGGTATGTTTTGTGTATTTCTTAAAGTATATATACTTAAGTTTTTTTAAATTAAAGCTGAAACATGACAAAATTAAATGCATAAAATCCATACAATCTTAGCTTTTATTTAATTATTTCTCTTTAAAATCAATTATTAACATGGGATCAAGTGTTAAGTAACAAATAGACTTTGACAAAATAAACATGGAAAGATCATTCTCAAAATTACCTCAGCCTCTATCGACGGGCTCCCACCTCAATCCTCAGCCGTGTCTTTCCCTCACCCTCACCCACCTTACCTGAGCCTCTATCCA
>JAYRBW010151775.1:0-14257 GCA_036023295.1 Invenusta paracnida | reverse complement strand
GATATGTTATTACTTTTAAAATGACTGCGTTTTAAAAACGTTAATAGGGTCAATTGACCCTTTTCGTCCTTCTAGGGACGAAAAAAAGCTAAAAATTTAGGTGCTGGGCGCCGATTTAGAGGCTCGGCTGCTCACCTCACCATAAACATCCAGGAGGTTGGGGCCCTTACAAAAATGCTTCCTCCATAAACAGGCTAGACTGTTCTCATGCCTGTATATAGCAATATTTGCTTTCTGTTTAAAAATGAATACTAACTATATTTAGAAATAATAATTAATTTATACCCATTGATGTATATATATATTTCTAAATATATATATTCTTAAGTATAAATACTTAATTTACTAGAATATATGGCAGAGGAATTAAAATGTAATATTTATATAAAACTAAACTATATTATTTAAGGAAATTATTTTTATATAATTTTATAAATAATAAAGTATTCATATTAAAGGCTATAAGACATGCTATATTCAATATAAATTTTTTGAACATATCAAATTCTATAAAAAACTATTTTTAACACAATTTTCTATGACATACATTAATTTTGTTATATATTTGAAAAAATTATTTTTGAATATATGATTAAAATAAATTAAATTAATTTAATTTAAATAGATTATAATTATTAATCTACCAATAATGCATTTTATTTCTACTAAAATATATACATGTGTTTCTGAATATATTGTTAATTGGAATCTCTTGATGTATCTGACATAAAGAGGGAACTAATACAACATTTTCTCATTTAGTCATCATTATAAAATCTTATTAAAGGGAGTTCATAGTGACTATTTTTTTAGGATCAATACGATTTTTCTATAGCATTTCTGGTTAAGATCTCATAAAGGATGAGCTCATCTTTAAAATATAAACAGATATTATATAGAAAATGGCTAAAATGGTGCAAAAACTGTCCCTAAATAATCAAAACACTACTAATATTAGATATTTCAACCCTTTGAATAATTTAAGAATTCTATTTGCAGGGTCAATTCAAATAAAATTTAACCATGAAAATAATCTATCACTACAAAACAATATGGAGCTAATTATATGTACATAAGAAACTAATAGCAAAAATTATATTTTAATATTATAATAATTACATAGACACTGCACAAATATCTATTGCAAAACTTGTGCCTCGGTATTTTTGAATAAACATGTTTAAACATTATTTTGCAAGATACGATGTAACCCCCATTTAGTAGAACATTGACACCCACATCAAAACAATAATGCTATAATTAACTTTACTAGTTTAGTTTTTATATGAACATTAGAAAATGTAAAACAAAAACTATGTTTTTAAAATAATTGATGCTTAGGAAATAAAGATCGTTTAGTGATCTTTTGCTAGGTGGTTATGATTTCTCTGATTACTTAATACAACCATTTTTTGAGATTTTAAATTGATAATATTTTTTTTGCCATTTATGACTTTCCAAAGTCAATAATTAATTATATTGTATAAATTAAAACACACAACCTTTCCTAGTACCCAAGTAACATGCCAAACATACTCTGTACAATTTTGTATTTTAAGATGTCAAATTGATAGTATATTAATAGAGTCTATATGAATAATTATACTGAGAGCATTACTTCTTATACACTACTTAAACTATCAATAAATTATATTCAACATTTTGCCTTTTTTCATACAACCATAAATACTGTTTGTGTTTATTGCAATTTTGTAAAGTTTCTGGTGCTGTATTATGTAGTTTATTTTCTCTTTATTGTAGAATAATTAAAGTTAATTTTAAAAGGTTTGTTTTACACTCGTTGATAACATATTATATAATTACATCTATATATAGAAATTATTGTCTGTTCTTATTGACATTTTTATTAGATATTTATGTATATAAATTATTATCCTCCATACCTTTATGACATTTTTATTTATCATTCACTCATCTGATTATCTCTTCAGGCAACTTCACATGTCTTTCGACACCTGAAATTTTAGAATTTCTCTCCAACGACGTCAAGCTAGAGCAGAAGTTGACTCTTATTTCTTCATCCTCCAACCATCAACCGATCGACTCTCTCGCCCCCTATGGAGATGGAACACCTCTAGACCAGCAGTTGCCCCAATTACCCGGTGTCTCTACATTCAGTCGACCAGACTCTCTCACTGTCTCCATGGAGACTCAGCCACATCTCTCGCAACATAATGGTGATGACGGAGGTAGTCTGTTGAACATGTGCAGTGAACTAAAGAGTGTCGATAGTGTAGAGGTTTATTCAGATGTACCAGTTGTCGCCAAGACTCCAGAGTGTCGTCAACTCCTGCAAAAGCTTCAGTTTGCACTGTCTACTCGATACTCTCTGGAACGTAGTAAAGCTATTGCAGGTGAGCACAGACATATTAAATAATATATTCAAAATGTAGTGAAATATCCCTTTTCAAAACAAGACATACGTATACTATGTCAACAATATAGGCTCCAGCAACCTCAAATTGATTAATAGGAACTGTTAATATATTAATAACTATTGATATATTTTATATAATTTAATGTTTGACGGTGTTATTTAATTGTGAGATGCACAAAAATATTGATTCTCTTCTCAATATAAGCGAAGCATTATAACATATTATAAAATGCGATGGGAATAATTTCACTGAAAGTCGTGAGTGTTTAGCAGTAGTGCTTCTCGGTAAATTTATTAGTTGGAAAATTGTTAGTTTAAATGTTAGTTAGCTGATCTGAACTGAAATTATAACATTATTTGAACACTTCACATATAATTTTTATATAAAGACAAATTTGTGTTTAAAATGAATAATTGTAGTTTCTTATATACGTTGTTGTTTATATGCTTTAAAAAACATTAATCTGGTAATAAATATCTATGATACCGATATTTCGGAAGTCTTTATCAAGGTATAATATAAATTAACTATTATGTTTGTTTTTTGTAAATATGTATGTACACTGCTGAGACTGGCATAGAACTCTGCTCGACCTATGTACATTTCAACGTTCAGAGGCATTACATCTAGAGTTCATGATCATACTACCCAGCCTAACTATCACGTTTTAATTCACTTTCAGTCTACTAATTTCGTTTGGCATATTCTGTCTATTGATAATACTAATAACTGGTATAAACGACTGGTCCTCGAATCTAAGTATATTTATTTTCATAAAGATAATTGTTCCTTTTCACGTATTCATAATCTGTATATAACAAAATGTGCTGCCTAGGTGTGTCTGGATATCTGTCATTGGTGGTGGGTCTGATCAATAAACAGTTCTACTATTTTGTTGTTAGTTGAGCAACAACTAAGGAGCAAGTTCTCTCTTCTCAGTAGTGTACATATTAATAATTATATAAAACTAAGCACATTTTATTTGTATTATACCTTAATAGATACATCCCAAATATCGGTATCTTATTTATTTCTCGATTAAAGTTTTTTGTTAAGCAAACCGACTTTTATATTATTATAGGTAAAGCTAATAAATTTAAATTTTCGTTCTTGTATATTTTTTATACTAAAATAAAAATATTTTTGTATTTTTTAAATTATAAAGCATGTTTCCTACTTATTATACAATATATATATGAAGAAAACACTATTCATTCCTCGAAGTTAGACGTTTCAATTATTATTTATATATTAATAGATCTTTTTTATTTTATAATATTAAAGTAACCTCTGTAAATAATTGATAAATATATTATTTGTAAATAAAGAACATGACTTATTTGTTTAAGAAATAATTTTAAACTACAATAATAAAAATTAACAGATAAATTTTAATGATAGACATGTGTGTCTGATTTTAATTCATTTGTTACGTTTACATGTTTCACTGTTATATACATTTGTCTAAACATTCCAAAATTTTTGCGTTCCCATATTATCTGGTAAAAATGAGTTAATATCAACAACACGTACCTACACACTGACTACTTACTGTTAAAATCAGTTTAGTTGAAATAAAGGAAAAGATATGCGTAGTCGTAATACTTAAAATACTTCATGCTTCTATTTAATATAAATTTAGTACAACATATTAGTTGACGCATGAAAGTAATATTTAGCTTGGAAAATACCACTTCATGCTGGTTATTATTTAAACAAGGAAAATGTAAAAAATCGCATTATTTGTTGACTTGGTATCTACTACGTAATCATTTGAACTTACAATAATAGTGGAAATATTTTCTTCTATAGATTTTTTATAAATTACATGGTGTTAAGTTTAAATGATCATGCAAAGATTTGATCTTCTATTAATCTCTACTCAATTAACCGCTCTTCTGTATATTGTACTTTCAGACTTACAGCTGATATCATTGCACTATGTATACACATTTAACTGCGAAATATATAGCGTTATTTTCTTTACAATTTTATTTTCTGTTTCAATTATCAGAATAATATGATCTCTAACAACTTATATGCGATAAGAAGGATATATTTTAATTTAAATCTATTTTTCAAAGTATAATTAAATGGTATAAAATATTCATAAATATCAACTTAAAAACACATAAAAAACAATATATGTAGTAATACTTTTTTATATTATTAATTAATCTAAACAACCTAAGGGTTATAAGCCGGTAAATTCATTGGAAAATATAAGAGTATAAAAACAGTGATTGAGAAATCATGAAAGTAAAATAATGTTGAAATAAGGTCGGCTATATATGTAGATACAAACCGTTATTTCACAATAACGATTCAGTAAGACTTACTAAGATATGGCAATAAGAGCGCAAGCGTGCGATATATTTTATTAATTTATTATATTAATTTAACATTGTCTTGTACATCAATATCTCTATACTTATTTTACTTTGTATGTTTCAGCCTACCTGGACCGCTCTCTCTCAGTTGAAGAACTCAAGAGTCTTCTTCAGGATAAAACAACGTTACACATGAAAGCTCTGTGCATCGCCCAGATGTTTGACTGAACCAACCTATACATTGTTTACCACTCTCAGTTCAACATGGTTTATTTGTCAAAAACTGCAGATACCTTCAATATATACATGTTGTACATATATGAATTACATTATGCACAGAAGTTAGCGATAACAGAGGCAGTGTATTCCCGTGATTTTGGTTTTAGATAACTGTTTATTTTCTTGTGTTTTTTAAATGAGGATCATTTTTAGTAAAATTATGAATGTTTATAAATGTCAACAGAACTGTAGGTGCTCTACGTTATTACTCTAAAAAGCGATTTAACATATAGATTTTATTATTTATGACATGATTTGGGAGATTTCATCAACAACTTACTAATACCTACGTACATTTCATTTCCCTTCTACGTGACTTTTCCTTTAACCGTTAGCTGTTTAATTATACATTTATTACATTTTTGTGTTAATTTCACCATGATAATAGAACAAAATAGGGTGATATAATTATTTAAAATAGTTACATTTGGCATTTCAGATATATTGCTAGTCACTCAACTTTTAGAGTATTTCACCGTATGTAGAAAACCTGTTCACATATATATATATATATCTTTACTATATATATATGTATATGATAATATTTTTATATATTCATTAGTACTGTATAACGTTATGCAGGATCTATATTTATTGTTATCTATAATAAGTATTTCTCACAACAATATGTACAGAAAATACATTTACCGTAACCGTAATAATTTTATCTATATTTTATTTCCTCTTTTCTGTCAAGTTTATCAGCTCAAAACATCATAATTATCTTCCTTTAACTTTTCTTATACAAATATGCATATGAAATTGTATTTGGTTACATATTACATTATATATTTTTTATTTATTTGAAATCTATACTCACTGCTGGTATGTTATTTTTGCTGACTCATCTTTTATTACCCTTTCATTCAAATTTTCAATTATACCTTTAGTAACCAAAAATCGTATAAAAATTCTTCAACATTACGCTGTGGTTTACTTATTGTATTAACTAGTACTTATATGTATCTAATTCTCTACTTGAAGAGTACTACTAATGTGTGAATTAAATAAATTGATTATTATGTGTTGATGTTGCTTTTTTTAATATTCGTTTTTCCTTGAAAAGTCTATTTACATATTATCTTGTTATTATTTCAACAAGAACATGTACGTGTAATTATAGATGCCTATTTATGTTCTCGTATGAACTGCCTATGCATGATGAAAGGGCGCGATATTTTTGTAAAAACTGACTAGATTATGATAAAGTTTGAAATATCAAATTATATGAATGCAGTTTCTAGAAAGTTTTAGTGTCTCTAAAGGCATGTAAAAAGAAGTTTTGGCTTAAGGCGTTTCAAAGGTGAAATAAATCAGAAGCCGAATGTTTCATTAAGTTGGAACAATGAGCTTAGGATCTATGTAATTTAATAACTAAATTTATGTCCGTTACATTTCGATACCCTTGTATAATAATTTAATTTTATAATTAAATATTTACTCAATATATATTGAGTTGATAAGAGCCAGGACATTGGGTTCTAACGCTGTAGATTTGTTCAATGCTACTGAATCAATTGTTATTATTTCGATCATTTAAGCGTCATATAAATTATTTAATTAGTAGTTTTAGCTCTGTTCCAACTTAACATCTGAATAATCAAACATTTCGCCTCTGATTCTTGTTACCTTTTGAACGCCAATACTTCTCAAGAGATTCCTTTAGATATTAGCTGATAATTTCTTCTCTTACACCACAATTCTAAAAAATTGCATTCACAAAATATAACGAAAATTCATTAAACTTAATATTTAAACCTATCATCAGCACTTTTTCAGTAATTTATCAAAACTATTATGTAATTAATATTTGTTCTACTTTAACTAGTAGTAAAATAAAATCTACACTATAAATCATATTGCTTAAATTATTACTTGAATGTGTACATGGGTATTATACAAAAATATTTGTATGCATTTATTCGGCATCAACGTTATACCCCATGCTTATTTCTCACTTGTAAATAAGTTTTTGAATATTTTTTATTGAAAACACTTTTATCTGGTTTTTTAAACAGCTCTTGGTCGTTATGATTAAGTATATTATTTAATTATACTGATACTTAAGTATAAGAAAAAAGTTGGAAAGCAAATTTGTTGTATAATTCAAGACTTAAATTTATAAACTATAACCATTCTTAGGCACACTAAATTGAAATGATGTGATCAAAAGGAATTTTCATAATTGTCATTGCTTAAGTACGACAATTTTCCTTTAATTTAAGGTACCTATCGAATTTACTTAAATTTATTTTACCAAAATTAAATGCATATTCCATATTGATCATTTCTAAGTCTACATCCAAATCTTTCTGTGAAGTTAATGGCAATGTTATTTATCTATTTAAGGAATAATTTTTTTACATTCTAGCTTTAAACTGTCCTCTAAAACAAATAAGACAATTTGAGCTTTGAATACATTTTTATATTTTTGAAGAAAAAAGAAGTTACAAGTAAGAATAAAAAGTACATTTTTGATACATGAAGTAATTAACAAGTTAAAATGGAGCTTTATTTTTCTTATATTTCAGAACCCAAAATCGTTCTCTTTTCAAAATTCAACTATCAAAATCCTCAACTCCACAAAAATAAAAATAAGCTACTCGATTTCTCTTCAAGAATTGAAATGACGAACATTGTTGAAGAGAGATAATTATATGATCAAATAGTGATTGTTGTTCCAAGAGACTTTCAAAAACACTAGTGGGAAGCGTTGTGAATGTAATGCTACCTGGAGTGGATGCATAAGAGGACTGATTCCAGTAACAAGTCTGCGGAGAGTGCAGGTCATGCTTTGGAATTTCAAGTTGCGAACTATGTTCAACAGTTGTTAGCAAAGAGTGTCCATCTCATCTCAATTGTGCCAAATTCGCTCCATGTATTTGTGTTTGAATAACTAATTCTAGATGCTGCCTATAAAAGCGTTTTATTTATTTATTGTATTTAATCGCATACATGTAAATCATTTCTATCAATTAGATTTATTTAAATATTTCGAAAATAAGTTAATAATTATCTACAATAATCAAATGTCACATAAAGTATCGCTGACCCGTTCTACCAAAATTGACATTTTACGGAATTATTTTTGCAATCAAAACCTTTGTCGTTTCTTAAACTTACATATTCTATCAACATGCGTGATTTTAAACCACTGAATTCTTTCTAAAGAATACACCTTTTATCATTGAATGTTACATTTATATTATCCTACATATCAATGGAAATTTGACATATTAAATTTGTCATACAATAACTCATTCTCAAATATAAACTTAATAAATTATCCGTTTTTAAAACACATACAAAGTATATTTCCTACTTTGTCTCTTAATTGATTACAAATTACGTATATTTTAAATTCAATGAAGTTCAAATTCGATAGGCGCATATTCGTAAGTTTAGAAGACAAACAGTTTATAAAATATAAGTTGCATTTATATGTATGTATATACACAATCGTGAGCAATGACAATTTATGTGTGTCAATAGTGAATATTATTTAAAATTAAGTAATCGATTTAAACTTCAATAATTTACAGATTCATATAAGTATATAATATATATTTTTGATAAATAGTATATGATAGTAGTATGTACAGTTTACATTGTTGGAACAAAGATTATTATTGTTGTTGTTATAGGTTGCATAACAATTTTAAAAAGAATGTAAAGATGCCTACATGATATATATATATATATGTATATATATGTAGAATAATCTCAAAATGAAGTCAATTAATGAAAACGAATATGATTATTAATTGTAGTATAAACTCCAATATCATTATTACAGTCGATAACATCCTTATTAATATCCATGCTATTAATTTATAGAGAAAACCATCACAATGCAGTGTTGATCTAATCTAAACAAATATTTAATGAAAGTGCATAGGTACACGTGTAGATACACCTATATAATAATGTTTAAAGTCAACAGTATGAATTAAATTTTTTGAATACGTCCACAATGTGAATTAATTTTGGTTTATCTTTTAAATAACTTTTTGTGTTCTGATAAATGTTGTAATTTTTAAATTTTGTAACCCATACTGAATTATATAAATATTGCGTTGTAGACGCAGTTTTTCAATTATATATATATATGTATTAAGCTCAAATATTTATAAGTGTGCTTCAATTAAAAAACAAGTGAAGTATTTAACTTTATTTTGACTTTATTGTTATTGACATTTATTTATTTATTAATTGGGATTGTTATTGTGATTATAATAATTCATAAATAAATGACAAATGATAAATATATACTAATTATCATTACTTACATGCTTTTAGAATTTATCTTTTAGTTTTAAAAAAAATTCATTATACGAGCTATTAATATTAATTAATAAAAACGGTTTCACAGTTTTGAGTCTAGTACCTATATACTATCGCATAATATTTGCTACATAGCGCTAGCATCACCATGCATTAAAAAGATGAGTGATTCGATTTCAAATTTATATTTTAAATAATAATAAATACATTTATTGATCATGAATATACACATATGCATATATATGTATAGATTGTAATTGCAAAAATTATGTTTTAGTTGAACCACTTTCAAATAATCTCTGAAGGCTATAGGTGAACAAATCAGTAGAGCATTTATTATTTTTTTAAACATACGATCATAACCGAAAAAATGTTTTATTTACATGATTTTATTGATCGATTCTGTAGACTGCAGTAAATTTGCAATTTAAGTAGTTGCATTTAGTATTTTTAGCCATAAATAAATAAAAGTTATTGTTTTTAGAGCGGTAAAACTAATACATTGTCATAAAGCATAACTGTAGCCTATACCATTATAGTGGCCTGTGGGTATCACACAGCACATTAAAATCTCGTTTAAGCTTAGGACCTATTTCCATTAAAAACGACTGGGTGAGTCAAAAGTTGAAAAGTAATGACTATTATGGAGAATTCTGTGTACTAGGCATTTATTCTGTAAATACTCATGTTTTATGTTATGCTTTATTGACTTTCGGTTATTATTCTAACATGTTGCTGTGTAGTATTTTAATTTTGATACAAATGAAAAAAAAATGTAATGGGATTTTACACTAAACTGCAATCGAAATTTTACGCACTATTTATAATTTAATTATAAAACTTATTTCAAAATAAATGTGGCGACAAGAATATTGAGTTAAATTTATAACTCATGAGTTATATTTATTGTATAATGACAAATAGCTATATGAATTGCAACTTCAAGTTGTCAATTTTATAATGAGAATTTAACCATATTTTACAAATTTATGAATGAAATATACACATATGATAACAATATTCACAAAATGTGAACAGCAAGTTTCGTCCAGCATGATTAAATAGATACTGTACGGCAAAAGTTTCAATCAATTAAATGTCATACAGCAAGAAGTATAAACGAGACTTAGCACAAGCATTACGTGAGAGCCGCATTATTGGCATGTACAAAGTCAGAGCAAATAGAAGCACCAATAACAAAAATTGAAGAGAATAAAGAGCGACGGAAAGACGAGTCTGGAATATTTGTCAATCTTGTTGACGTCATGCACTTTTGGGATGCGCTTCTTGAAACTGCGGACCCGCTGTCGTACCGACGCGCCCAACTGCCCCACTGTTTGTCGCCTAGAGGCCAGACTACTACCGCCACCGTAACTTCTATGGAAGTTGTGATGGCCCCCAGCACCCCCTGACACCGAGGAGTTCCCCGTCCCTGTTCTCTGGCGAAGACCCACCGGAAGACCGCGGTGTGGATAAGCGGTTCGCATGATGGCAGGTGTCATGCGAAGAAAGGGTGGCTCGTGTCCCGGTGTTGTAGGTGGGGAGGGCGAGGTGGCTGTGCCTGTAGAGAGAGAAGCTTTGGCGGTGGCGGTGGTGCTATTATTACTATTACCTAGCAACTGCTCCTCGTCGAAGAAGGGGACATTGACACTCGGTGAGGTAACACTGGGTGTTTCCGTTTCGGTGGTGAGTGTTTGCGATCGATGGCGAAGGCTGAGTATAGGCGACATGCGAATGGGGTCCGGTGTCACATCGTTCTGTATGGGGAATTAGGGTGCATAGAAGAATTGTATCCAATGATATCTTGATCGGTAATTATTGTCTTAAAATATAAACTACGTTTTTATGTAAAATTTATAATCTGTAATTAAGACTACTTCCTTCATATTATTGGTTATCATACATTTTGAACCATTTAAGCATATATATAAATCTATCTAGATGCATATGTTTAAGAGCATCTATAGCAATTAATATGTGTGTTCGGCATTATAATTTATCAATGTATAAGAAGGAACGTTTTTTATAATACTGTTTTTTACAAAGAGTTTTAATTATTTGATGTTCCCAGTTTATCATTTAATTTGTTACTCATTATACTATGCATATACATATTATGTAGTTGTCTCAATTGCGTCATTTGCTTGATATAATCATTTCATTTTATATAAAGAGAATAAATTGGACTACTACTTAATTTAAATAGAGACTAAACCAAACTTGATATTGTATTAAATACTGACAAACCTTAAATGATTCTAAACTTACACCTAAATTTGACTTTATTTAATGAAATAAATATATGTTAAAACTAATTGCACTATAATTCAATTATCCACTACCAAATTATACATTAATTCAAAGTTAACATAAACATTAGATATTTTTTTATCCACAAATTATAAGATTCAATATCAATAGTGTTTTGGAGTACAAACTATAAAAAAAGTTAATTTAAGTTATTTTTCACTTGATTATGCTGTGCTAAATATAAGTGTATAATATAGTACACTATATTATGTAAATATAGCATATATAATGTATTAAAAAATGTGGCATGCTTTAATTATCTTTATAGACCATATAAGCATCATTCATGCTCATAAATATTCTTAGATAATATTCACATTTTAATTTAAATAATATTTCTGACAGCTGTCCTATTATTACAAATAGTTGAACTTATATGCTTAAAATTCAAGTGACATATTGATTGATAAAACATAAAGCTCACATTTTTAAGTGAATTAACTGCAGCTGCTTGACTATTATAGGTGAGTCTGACTCGACGATTCTCATTTCTCTGTTGAGCGAGCTTGGCTTTTCTCTTGGCTCGTGCGCCCCAATAAGTGTAGTTGACAGCCGCATATTCAAGTAGTGCCGTGAACACGAAGGCGAAACACATCACCAGATAGATATCGATTGCTTTGATATAGGAGATGCGGGGCAAGGAGGACCTGACCCCTGTGCTAATGGTTGTCATGGTGAGTACTGTTGTGATACCTAGAGTGGATTCGGACCAAACAAAGGGGATTTTAATTTAGACATATGAAACAGATAATAAATCAAGGAGATGATTAGCAGTCATGTTATAGAAGTATAATATTAAATGACAATTATACCATTCTCTAGCACTGATAGTAAATAAATCATAGTGTAAATTTGTGAGCTAACCATTATCAACTTCAAAGGTAAAAAATATTAATAACGACGACCAATAATTATGTGTATTTAAAAATACACAATATTTATATATATTATTGATAAAATGTTTCAATTGTAATAACTCTATTTCAATATTTTTTATGTATTCCTGCAAACGTATATTTTAATCCTGTAAACGCATGCTTTTGTATTTAGCCTATTATCAAATAATGTTATTAATTTAATCAATGTAATTCTGACATAACTTCCTGCCTTAATCCCACTCGCATATCGCTGAACAAAATGTATGACCATTACAATACTTCGTATCTTCTGTTAATATTTC
Organism: Invenusta paracnida; assembly: GCA_036023295.1. NCBI lineage: Eukaryota > Metazoa > Platyhelminthes > Proseriata > Coelogynoporidae > Invenusta > Invenusta paracnida. The sequence continues at coordinate 1,475 of JAYRBW010151775.1, read as the reverse complement.
CCAAGTTTCTTACTATTTAATCATTTTCATACGAGTAGGTCTCATGAATTTATAAAAATTTTAATCCAGTTTACTGCCAGCTCATAATCAATAATTTTAATGTTTTTTTGCTTTTTTGAAATCATGTCATTTGCAGAATACTAATAACAATAGGCTCTCTATCTCCTTTACTAAACTTAATAATTGTTGGTTCAAATGTAACGATTTCAATATTAATAAAATTAATGTTTACATACATATACGTAGTTGCGTAGCTTATTTGCTTCTTTACCACGAAGCAAAGCTTTATAGAAAGTGTGATGGTTGCGCGAGCATCAATTTAAACACACCACAGAAGGTTCCAAGTTCAGCACCATAATCTACTTTTTAATTTGCATTGCCTGTTTTTTTTTATTGTTTCTGGCTTTGTTTTTGTTCTCTGGTCTGGTATTAGCACTCTACAATAAGGTACGTGACTTTACACCTTATTAAATTCTAGACCTTAGCATTTGTGCAGGTAATGCTTGAAAGTGGTTACTAGAGGTTTTCTGGACGCTGTTTGCTTCATATTCAACTCTACTTTTTTCTAAGAATCCTAGAAAGTACTTAAAGAGTATATTTAGTGCTCCATTGTTCTTATACGCTTGTTTTCTTTGTGCAATTTTCATTTCTTTTAGTTCTTCTTCTTTATTTTTCAGTGTTTTTAGTGTTCAGTGTGCGTGAAAAACCTACTACAAATATATAATATTTTGTAAGTTTCATATGTTTTCGATAATATTTATTTAATATATGAGATATTATTTATGGAAATTTGTTATTTATTATAATTAAATTAACACAATGAAAAAAAAGTAAAAAATCTTTGCTTCTTTTTCTATCATGTTTCAGTTAAACATAAACATGTTTTCATATTTAACTATAATATTAAATGTTAGTAACAATATTATAAGATTCATTGAAACATATTTCAATGAGATTTATATGTCTAAAAAATATGACTTTAATTAATGTATACTATACAATATGACGTATTTATTCGGATTATAATTTTACATTAATCGATTGTCATATTTTCAAGTTTTTATTTATTTCTTAATATATATATTTTTTTGTATATTGTGTTTCATCAATATTAAAATATTTAGATATTAAATTCTCTAAAAACCAATTTGTTTCATTTTTGTTGATTTTGCTTTGTATGTTTGCAATGTTTCAGAATAATTTTAGTAATTAGATAGCTTATTTTATAACTGCATATAGAAATAAAAATATCATAGTGAAATAATTGATTAGTTGATTTGATTTTGCAAAAACATAATTATGGTTAACAAACTTGTTTATATAGCCTAGGAAATGTCTAGCGTAAAACATAAAATAATATTTGCATAACATAGTAAACATCGTTATATAGTTATTCATCATCATGATAACAAAATAAAAATCCTAGGAGTCACTCTCAGTCACGATCTCAAATGGAACGCTCACGTCGACAATTG
>JAYRBW010151764.1:0-14257 GCA_036023295.1 Invenusta paracnida | reverse complement strand
TTGTTCATGAAAATATATTGATTATAGGTCTAGGGGGTTGCTTTAATATTGAGTCCGAGAACTTATTGAAGCCCCTTGTATATAAATAGAATACTACATTTAGCTGTTCAACTAACATGAAATATATATAGAATACTTAATTACAAAAGTTTTTATAAATTTAACAATAATTGCATGTTACCCAATTTTTGTAATCCATAAACTAAATGAATAATTACAATTTTCATAGTTAATCAATAATATCTATTATATACAATTCGAAATTTTAGATCACATATCAAAATAAAAATATATAACAACCTAATAAGATTAAAGAGTTGCAATTCTTATTTTTTCTAATTGATATTGTTACTGTTTATCTACATGTTATTATTACTATTTTCTTTTAAAGAGATTTAAAATGTATAATTTTTATATATTTTCAACAGGTCTACAGTAACTTTACACCAGAAAAAATGTTGATGATGTTAATGGATCTCTTCATCGAAACTCTAACAGGGACAACCTTTGAACTTCGAGTTTCACCATTTGAAACAATTCTTTCTCTAAAAACTAAAATTCAAAGAGTAGAAGGTATATATTGTCTTAATATTATTTTACTATAATTTATATAGTTATATAATGTGTTCTCGAAGTGGGATGTAAATCATATAAAACTCTGACAAACACATAATAATTTACCGCTGTAATGCACACTACCCTCAACATATGTAGCTTAACTGATTATGAATTTATTAGTTGTCGTACGTTTTGGATTTGATATATCGTTAATATAATGATGAAACGAAAAGGTAAGATATAATTTTAATATTTTTGTAAGAGTATATTAATTAATAGATTGTCTATATCTTTCTTTATAATAAAAACGTTTGTATAGCGATTTTAATGTTAAAAATTAAAGAATAAGTGTTAGCTAGCAATATATTAGATTTTTTTTAAATAGCCAGTAGTGGTTGTGAAGTATGGGTATTATATTGATAACAGACAATGAAGATATAACTGTTACCGAAGAAGAAGTGTTTAATAGTCTAAAAAATCAATACTAAAAAGGCAAATGGATTGCAACTTTGTTGTCAAGAGTTATTGTTTATCACTTCATGTTTTCTGAATCCACCAATTAAAAAAGATTGCCACTTTAATGGAAAAAGAAACTATTACACCTAGCTGCAAAAACATCATCCTAAAGTTTAAAACGATTTTCGTCCTATTATAGGCCTGACATCTGTGCTAGCCTGTCTAGCAATAAACTTCTGACACAAAAATCTGAACATATGGACCCTCTTCTATTTTCTTACTAAACTGATAGCCTCAAGAGTTTATGCTATTTTTATTTGGTTACTGATTCAGTACATGCCCACATCAAGAAATTAATATAATCAATTATGCCAGAACTTTATATATGGATTTCTCCTCAGCCCTCAATACTATTCATGCTTACATACTGATAGACTGCCTAGCTGAAATGAATGTCCTGCCCTCACTATAACAATTTTGGATATTAGATTTTTTAACAAACATAATTGAAATGGTCAAAACCGAAAAAGCTAACTCTGAGTAGAAGGTTATCAATACAGGTTCACCTTAAGGTAGTGTCCTTTCCCCTGTGTTATTCACTATCTACACCAACAAATTGAAATCTATTGATGTCTAATGTAAAATCTACAAATTTACAGATGACAGCAATTGTTGGGCTCACAATAGATAATAATTAAAATTCCTATAGAAAAGTTGTCAATGCTGCCACTCAATGGTGTGATCAAAATCATCTCTTACTAAATGCTAAAAAAACAAAAGAAATTATAATTAATTTTAGAAAGAATGTGACTCACAGTATTATCAATATTGTATTCATTGTACAGCAAGTAACAGTGATTGAAGTACTAGTTCATGAGTACAAGTATCTGGGATGCACTATTGATGACAATTTGAATTGGGAGAAGCATATTCAAGTAACAGCCAAGATGACACAGAAGAGACTACATAGTGAGACGGTAAATCTAGGTAAAGTAGTTTGTAGGCAAATGTCACAAACTACAAATCCTGAGTGATACAGCGAATGTTAGATGTCTTGGCATGGTTGATAAGATAAAGGAAAGTGACCAGTCTATGAAAGAAAGCTTACAAATCCTTACAAAACGATTTTCAGTTCCATTCTGCAGAACCAGCAGATATACCAAATAATTTACTCCTCAAGCAATCTTGTTATGGTATGCACAATAAATTCTTTTTTCTTTTTGATGTACTGCACCATATTCAACTGTTGAAGATTAAAGTCGGCAGTTTTCTATAATAAATTAAATTTATACACTATTCTTTACATGTTGTTATATTTATTTGTACTCATATGTTTTCCTGCTGTTGTACAATAATTCCAATTTTTGGCAATAAAGTACCTGCTTATCTTATATTATATCTTACTTTTTCGCGTTTATGTGGAGGTCTCATTTAAATACAGGTATTAATTATAGGATTTTAGGTGCTTTACTAATCTTAGACTGTGTTAAACTAACTGATAAATGATTCAATAATGGGATTGTTGATGTGTTAAATAGACATTCTGTTTCTGTTCTTTGCTGATATACAAATATATTATAGTCAAACGATAGATAGATAGATAGAATAAAGTAAAGGATTATTTTTTGACTTTAGTCAACTGTGCAACTTTCTTTAAAACGTGTAATATGAAGTTATTCATTTTTATAATATCAGTGTATGTATTGTACATTCCCGGAATTATTTTTCCCACTCTACTCGCTTTTAGGGATTCCCATTATCCAGCAGCATCTTATCTGGCAGAACCAAGAACTGGAAAACGGAGCATGTCTCCGAGACTCCTGTGTTCCGCCGGGTGCCACTCTTCGCCTCGTGCTGGACTTGCGCGGCGGACCGATCAATACTCGACGTCTGCCCCTTGGCCTGTCTACTTCTGCCGCAACCACTGCCACTACCGGCTCCTCCTCTGCCTCTTCATCGCCAGCCTTCCCTGGTCTTCGGAGTGGCAGTACAACACCGCGCTCACCACCATTCCCAACTGCTGCCTCAAGGGGTCTCCCAACAATACAGCGGGGACACCCAACCGGCCTACTAGATGAAAGCCCAGCTGAGAGTCCGGTTCCACCGCCTGTGACACACACGGCTCGGCATCCGGTCACACTTCTGGTCTTCAGAGAGGGCGATCAGCTCAACTTCTTCCGGGTGGTAGACAGGTGAGTATTAATAAATATGAATGTTATGTCTGCTCACTCATTAGGCGTCCTAAGAGATCAATTTGTCTCAGGTTATTTAATATTCTTTTATTGTCTGTCTTTTGTTTGTATTGTTTTAAAGAAATTTAGTAAACACAAAATTGTCTACTACGAAAGAAAAACATTTTCTTCTGCGTTATTTAATGCACATTCATTATATGTTTAGCATTTGCTACCAGATTATTTACGCTAACGATTGAATTTTTATGCCTTCTAAAATGTTCGTGTTAGTCTATATGCGCCTGATTGACAAGATTACAGGCGATGTCAAATACATAGATTTTGTTTTCTGTAAGTCCTTGAAATACTGGTACCATAAGTTACGCAAATAAAAAAGTGGAAGAGTTTCATCATTTAATTAAAAGCATCATATTTATTTCGTAACCTCTATTTATTATTTTATTGTGTAGTGGTTATTTAAACATATTTTTGTCATTCTTTTAACGTATATAAAACATTTGAAAAATTGAAAATATGACATGTAGCATTTCAAAAAATTGAGTTTTTTACGAAAGAAACATTAATTTTTGATAACATGAAAATGCATTTATAATAAAGTGAACAAATTTCATTTTTTAATCAATTTTTGCTTACACTAAATCTATCATCTATTACTATGGCAGAGGAGATGGGTCACTGACCCCCTTGGCCGAGTCTCTATCGACGAACTCTCCACAGGGGAGTTGTTATCCGGGCGATGATGAAGACGATCTCGACGACAGTGATTCCTGCGAAGGTGGTGAAGACTCTGAGACGGAGACCACCACCAGTTGCTCTCCGGCTGACAATAGGAGACTCAGAGAGAAGATGACACTGCTGCAGGAGAAGATGAACCAGCTAAGGATTAACAGAAAAGGTCTGTGTGATCTGTTGTTCTTCAACTTACGCTTCTGTTTGTTGGAAGTTACTTTTACTATCGTTTGAAAAATTTCAAGTTTGAAACACGATGTTTGTTTTTGTAAATTTCACTGACCCTGTGCTGTAATAAAAAGACACATATTGTGACCAAATATTTCACTCTCAGACAATATTTTTTCGAAATACAATAATTTTATTTTTACTTAAAAATTGCTTGGAGTGCTAGTCTTGTTATAAATGGCAGCCAAAAGCTGTAAATATGAACTATATTAATGTAATACAATTTTAAGATTAAGCTACAAGTGTATATGCAATACCACTTAAAGCAGTATAGTTTCTTTAGCAGCTTCTGTACTAAATACACACGCATCATCTCAACCGGAAGCAAATAGCTACAGTCTTGCATATTTTTAATAAATCAGAATTAGTTCTTATTGAATGTCCGTTTTCACACAGTACTTTGTAAGGCATATGATATTTAGTTCTTATTGATTGTCTATTTATAAAAGATCCCTAAAATTTCGCTGAAAGCTCGCTAAATTAAAAGATTCTTAAAAAGTTTGCTAAAAGTATTCTAAACTCCTAAGTGATTCCCTAAAGGTTTGCTAAAATTTAATTTAAAGATAGATTCCCGAAGAGTTCCTTGCACTACTAAATGATCTCCAAGTACCTTGTGTACATAGGCGGCACTATACTCAAAGTAAGAAATACAATTTTATCCATAGAAGCATTTACTTTGTTATAACAAAAAGGATATCTTACTACAAGTACAACAGTCATGAATGTTTACATAAACAGCTAAAGTATGTCATTTCACACTCTTTTAGAATAATCTAACATCAAATATAACAATAATAGATATGAGACATCTCGGTTAAATCCATGAGTCATTTCCTTTGTCTCCAAATAAACGTCTTTTGAATGGATAGGGTTGATGTACTATAGGTACTAGTAATGCTTGTGGTGTTGAGAGATGCCAGTCTGGTGATCACCATTGTGCTGGTGATTCTTGTGGCTTTGGTATTACCTGCTTGTCAGCTCGCATGATATGTATATTGTGGTACATTCATGATACGTAGATTATTTTCAAATTGGTACCATCCATCTCGTGGAGTTTTCTTTTTTCTTCTGTCACAACATACCGCTCTATGTCAAATATATTGGATGAGTCGATTTTGTTACCTTCAGATACAAAATATGGCCTTCAGCACTCTACTTATAATTTTACGTTTAAAGAAAACTTAGAAGAAGGCGACGCTTGCTCCAACAGTGTGTTTGGAAACGTATCAGCTGGCTTGCATTGCGAACCACGGAACCAGTTAATGCGTAAGAGCTGTTATGGAAAAGTTTGTCACGATTCCAAAGTAAATTCTCAACAGAGGTGGTTTTTCCAGATTTAGGCCCCACTACCACCATGCAAGCATTATGCCATAGGTGTAGATCTATCTCTTTTTAGTTATACACTGGTAAGTAATCATTGTATAGTTATAAACATAAAGACCCACTATGCACAATTATATATCTCTCAATCGTGTTTGGTACATAATCAGCCGCATCGATAAAACACAGATAAGAAGGTTGAAGATAGCAAATTACAACGCTATAAGGATGTTGCAAAGCTGGATATCAAACATTCATGTTTTTTTAAGTATACTATTTAGAACATCACAAAAGACTAGATAAATCAGACTTATTTTTTTGATATTTGAATTTTTTTAAGAATAGGATGTTAAAGACTAACTTTTATAGATAAATGCAACAGAACTGATTCCTTGCAGCTTCTTTATACCCGCTTTTTTGAATTGAAGAAGATAAACAGTAAATGTGCTACTATAAGGTATACATTGGAGGATGCGATCAAAGGAACCTGGTGAATCTGGAGAAACCAAGTGCATGAAACTGTCGTCAAAATAAGTAAAAGGGAGGTGGTCGATGACGAAGCGAATACAGGAAAAGAGGACTATAGGTACATCTGACGAGGAGAATTAAAGACACAATGGTATAAACATGGATATCTATGTCTGGCTGCTTAAAAATGACTGGTAATAACAGATTATCATTACTACCTTTTCAAAGTACATATGGATGGGCTACTTGTGATAATGTCATGATGAAGATACCATGGTACCTATAGTACATCAGCCCACGCCATTCAACAGATGTTTATTGGAGACAAAGGAAATGACTCATGGATTTTATCGAAATGCCTCATAACTATTATGATTATATTTGATGTTAGGTTATTCTAAATGAGTGTGAAAGGATATACATCTGCGTTTTATGTAAACATTCAATACTGTTGTACTTGTAGTGAAATATCCTTCTTGTTATAACAAAATAAATGTTTCTATGGATAACATTGTTCTTCTTACTTTGACTATCATGCCGTCTATGTGCACAAGGTACTTGGAGATCATTTAATAGTGTAAGGAAATTTTCCTGTATCAAACTTTTAATGTTTGATTTACTTATTTAATTAATTTGTTTAATGTACTTTTAGGGAATCATTTAGGAGTTTATCGAACTTTCAGCGAAATGTTAGGGATCTTTTAGAAACAGACAATCAATAATTAATAACTAAATAGGAGCCATATCCTTGAGAAAGTACCGTGTGCGAAAACAGACATTCAATATGAACTAGATTTTAATTCTGATTGATTAAATATGCGCTGGCTGTAGCTAATTTATAAATTGTGTCAAGTGTGTGCCAGACTGGCTATTTCTTCCAGTTGAGTTGACGCGTGCGTTCCTTTTATACTGTTCCTGCCATAGAAATAAATAAATAACTGTAGAACGGAAATTTTGTTTAAAACGTGGCACCACCGAGAACTCTTACTCGGGGCAAAAAGGTCTCTTTAACATTTGATAGATAAGAAAGGTCTCTTAAAATTCGCGATAGCTTGGTTATTTAAGCAGCTATTTGAAAAACGGCTTTCACTGCTAGAATCTGCAGAAAATGTTATGGGTAAAGTCTCGACAGTGTCCAGATAAGATATGCTTGGATCAGGTAGTATTTTTGATTTGAAAATTCTCCTTATATCCCGCCTATACCTACCTATTAGTGCTGTTTCGAAGCAATCGATACTCCTGCATTGAGTTTTTAATAAAAATGTGGTATTGTACAACACAACAGTTTATGCTATAATTTAAATCGTTTGGTGCCACGTGTCTACATTACGGAGATGGACAATTTCCTTTCTGTTGCTATCCATTTCTATGGCCGGCGTTGTCGGAGTGAATGAATGTGATTATTTAGAGGAGTTAAGAAGCGGTGGAGGACGTGATGTTTGTTGGACATAATTTTGGCAAGTAGTCTAATGTCGGAAAAATAACAGTCGTTTGTAGCACCTAAATATTCTAACGCTACTACTGTTTATGTAATTTCATTGTAGCTAAAACTTAAAAATAGTACAACTTGTAATCAGGCAGACGTTCGATATAAAATAAATGGCGTCTAAAATAGAAAGATTTAATTTGGTTGGCTCCTCGTGTGAAAATTCGCTATCTTCGTGTAAAAATGCATTGTATTTCACTATTTTAAATGCATAACGCGACTTTTACATTTTGCCGCCAAAAGTTACAAACTAAAATGGAATCTATCCAAAATAAATAGAAAAAAATAGTTTTATAAAAATAAACAGAGGATAATACAACTAGTCACACTGAAAGCCAATTTGTAAGAGTAAAATCTATAAAATTAATAAAATCAATAAAATCAGTAAAATAAACAATTTCTTGTATTACGTTTCATTCTACTGATTATTATGTTTGAATTCTACATTTTCATTAAGAATAAATTATTATAGACATTAATTTTTATTGTCTATAATAATTTATCCTACAACATTAAAAATATAACAATTTTGTATATTTATTTAAACTTGAAACAACAAGTTTTAAATAAGATTGATAAATTGTGAAACTAAAATCACAGCTTTCTGAAGACAGATAGTACAAACCGCAAAGTATAAATGTTATATTATTGTAAAAGGATCAGTAATATACTTTAATTATTATATATATAAATTGCAGTGTCATTGCATTATTAATCCAAATCTAAAATATTTCAATACATTTATAAAAGCAAACAGGTTCAATAAATTCTTTGAATTTTTCGAAAATAAAATAACAAAAATATTCTTCGTAATGATTAGTATTAAATGTATTATTATATTTTACTTTTTTATATTACTTATCTTATTAAAAATATTTAAATTTTCTTGTGAGTTTCTTCGCTTCAATAAAAATGTACTAAAGTAAAGAGTTTTTCTGACATTCTTTGATCTTATTTTGCTAAATTTGAGGTTACTTAAAACTTTAATGTTGTTTAATATACATACTTTATATTGCCTTTTAATAAGATCAAAATATCACATAAATATTTGCGCAGTTTTGAAATATTTTGTTGATTAATGGTTGAATTACGTGATATTACATTATTTTAAAAGTTTTGTCTTTTTGCTCGTTTGTTGACTTTTATTTTTGCGACGCTGTCGTTTTGTTTTGAAATCAGAAACTTTTTTCAACAAAAACATATATCTAACATAACATATTTTTTCAAATAATATAATCTATGTATACAGTATTTTCCAAAAGTTCCTACAACATAGTGCAAAATAGTTTTTATGAAATTAATATATTAATAATAATCAGAAGTATATTCATAAAAATGAAACTGTACAATCAGAGTGTACAATCAATAATGTTTAAACGGTATGTAGAAGGATACACAAATTATTTGTCATAGGGATCGATCTACAGCCCACCCTTGCCAACACACAAGTGCAGTCGTCTGAAGGCACGCTTGTTGATGGATTCAAGAATATTTGTAGGGAACCTGGCAAATTCCTTTGAAATAATTTCTTTCAGATGAACTATATTTCTAGCTTTCTGAGCTTTCTCCGGATTCAATATTCTCCAGAGTGCGTTATCGCAATATGTCAAGTCTGGAGTTTGCGGCGGCCACGGTGTCGGTCCAAATTTGCTGACCGATCGGTCTTGGACATTTTCTGTCATGAATTCTCTTGTTTTCATTGCCGTGTGAGCAGAAGCCCTATCCGGTTATTTACATGAGATGCCGTGAGAATACCTTTAGCTTCTAATGCAGAGATGAAGTCTTCACGAAGCATAGTAATGTAGCTTTACGCAGAAATCGCGCCGTTGAAGAAAAAGGGATCAATGAGATGCTTAGCCTACATTGCTGCCCACATCAAACTGGGGGGGGGGGAGGGGGTGTTTCACTTGTTCCTAGAAATGAGTATTTTGTTTAGACCAAAACGAAAGCCGCATACTTCCACAACCATCGGCATATACTGCACACTCATCCGTGAAAAAAAGTTTATCTTGTAGTGTTATTATTGTATTTTGCCAATATTTGTTGGCGGCATAAAACACGATTCTCGTGATCTGCCTCACTGAGGAATTGTACTTTTATTGGCTTCCAACTTCTGTATCCCAGATCCTTTGTCATTACCCTGTGTAATGTCGTTTGTGGTAAATCTAGTTCATCAGATCTCCTCCGTACTGACAACTGGAGTATCTTTCAGCGATTGAGTAATATTCTCATGTTCTTCACCTCGCTCATTTACATGAGCGGATGAAGCATGGATGCTTCCGGTTTAAAATAACTTGACATGCCAAATTTGTATCACTCTTGTATCTCGAGGTTTGGCATCAAATCGTTCTCTTAATTTTCTTTTCAAACTTCTGACGGCAGCAATACTATATTATCGCTATCGTGATATCAGGCGACTGCTAAAATTCGATATTCAACAGTATACTTGCTGCTGTCTGGCATATTGCAGTAGAAAGTAAATTAAAGTCAAATTGTAATCAATAATTTAAAAATTCAAATCTATGCATAGACACCCCATATAGCAGTTTTCTCTATGTCCAATAAGAGTATGGATATCATAATTTGAATATGAATTATCAACGCCATAGATAGATGGTTGTAATTATATTAAATTCACAAAATCTATTTTTTCTATTATTTTGTAACTTAATGTAAAGCATTGATGCTAATTTAATTCCTTTACATAAGTGAAAATTATTTGTTTTGTTACTTGTATGAATTGTAGCTGATTTTATAAGCTTGATAATGAAACCTAACATTTTTATAAAAATCGCAACCTCAAAATATTACACCATGTCAGAACGTTTTTACTTAAAATGCAATTTTTAAGTCTATTTTTGCATTATTATTTTTTAATATAATGTTAGATATGTCTATGATATTGCTTATATTGATGAAAAATACCCCCAATGTGCAGAAGTGTATGATGGCTGAAAGGGTTAAGTAAGTGAAAGGTAGAGCTCGACATGAAAAGGTAGAGCACAATATGTAAAGGTAGAACTCGACATGTAAAGGTAGAGCTCGACATGTAAAGGTAAAGCTCGACATGTAAAGGTAGGGCTCAACATGGAAAGATAGAGCTCGACATGTAAAGGTAGAGCACAACATGTAAAGGTAGCGCACAACATGTAAAGGTAGAGCACAACATGTAAAGGTAGCGCACAACATGTAAAGGTAGAGCACAACATGTAAAGGTAGAGCTCGACATGTAAAGGTAGAGCACAACATGTAAAGGTAGAACTCGACATGTAAAGGTAGAGCACAACATGTAAAGGTAGAACTCGACATGTAAAGGTAGGGCTCAACGTGTAAAGGTAGAGCTCGACGTGTAAAGGTAAAGCTCGACGTGTTAAGGTAGCGCACAACATGTAAAGGTAGAACTCGACATGTAAAGGTAGGGCTCAACGTGTAAAGGTAAAGCTCGACGTGTAAAGGTAAAGCTCGACGTGTTAAGGTAGCGCACAACATGTAAAGGTAGAGCTTGACATGTAAAGGTAGAGCATAACATGTAAAGGTAGAGCTCAACATGTAAAGGTAGAGCTTGACATGTAAAGGTGGAGCATAACATGTAAAGGTAGAGCTCGACATGTAAAGGTAGAGCACAACATGTAAAGGTAGAGCTCGACATGTAAAGGTAGAGCACAACATGTAAAGGTAAAGCTCGACGTGTAAAGGCAAAGCTCAACATTATGTTTGATACGTCGATCTTTACCTTTACATGGTCAGCTAAACCTTTTTGTAAGCCTTTTTGTCTACAATAAAATAGTTTCATTTCAATAAGAATGTATTTTTCATAATATATATTTTACTTTATAAACAAATATTAATTCTTATAATATTTGTTGATTATTTTAATATTAATTAAATTCCATGGTAATTTCGGATAAAATATCAATATCAATTAAAAAGGATGACAAAAATAAAAATTATTGCGCTAGCATCCACAAGCCATTAACAAGTGTCAACGATTAGTGTGGGAGATTCTAGCAGCTCTAGTCATTAATGCTAGAAAAATAGGCATATATTTGAACGCTAATAAATCAGGTTGGAGAGCAGCATTTAATGTCAATTTCGGTATCAATGTAATCGCATATAAGTGTTCGATAACAAAATGCACAATAAGCTTTTAAAGGGGTATCTATTGATGAATGGGGTCAATTTGTATAAAAAGGTGTTTCTTAATATTATGTTGGTCAGCCTACTTAATTGATAATGTATATTCTATCTCAAAATGCATTTTCGGCCTAAATTGGTATTTTCGAAAAAATTGCATTAAATTCGCATCAATAAAACTGTACAACAGTCTTAATTGACAATTTGTTATAAAATATAAAATGTTGATTCAACCAAAAATGTTTAATATTTTATTTTGATTGAATGATTAGAATTTCTCTATTAAAGCATTTAATTAAAATAAAATCCACAATGGAAATTAATCACTTAAGTTATAAATTGTTTAAATGCTCCTTAAATGTACACAAAAGTTTTAAAGCAACTTCAAATTGCTTGCCTCTATTTTGTTCACCTAAAATTTATAACATTCACGTCTGCCTTGGCAAATGAAAGATTTTTTACTATTAAAGCTAAATTTCTTTACTATACAACTAAGAAATGTCAAAATTAAAAGGCCACTCACCACTACAATTGAAATGCACGTTGTACAGTTACCTACAGTTTATGCCGCTTATAATATAGTTTAAATAATAGAGCACAACTAAAAGTAACAATGGTTAACTTAAACAAACCAAAGCCATATACGTCTGCGTTAAATATATTGGAATACATATAATGTAGTTAAATCTCATACGCATATCAAAACTTCAATGCATTTAGTTTGGTATATAACAAAATAATAGAACTTATAGTAGGTACATATATTTTAAATCTTAATTACTCTAAAAAGATTGTTTCTAAATATATTTGAAATTATAGCTATTGTTTACCTTTAAATATTCGTAATAATGACTTTTAGTTTTAATATTTACAGCACAGTTACATTAAATAAATCTTTTTATTATACATAGAATGCAATATATATTATAAACACATATTATTGACAGACAGCATTTCATTTAATATGATTATTGTGTGAAGTTAGATGCTACTATATATTTTGCAATTATAAATATTTTATTTATACTCAAATAAAACCCATAACATTTTGTATTTAACTCAAACGATTTAATAAATAGATAAATCTCAATGGAAAGTATCCCAATTAGCAATAAATTGTTTAAATTCTGCTTACTTTAATTTTTTACATAATTGTCTACCTAGGTTGTGGCGGCCATATAGGATAATTTTTTAAACCAATAAAGCTACATTTATTTGCCATACATGTACGTCAAAATTAAAAAGCCAATACAATTTACGTGTACATAGGTTGAACACTTACCTTTTCAATTAGAACCGTATATTCTTGTGGTAGTGTCAAAATCTCTCCTGTTGAACTAAAATTTGTGAGATTCATCTGCGTTTTTGTCAGTTCTTATTTATTGTAAACCAATAAATTACGCGCATGATATACTCAATTCTGATTGGACGTGAGCCACATGAAAGCTTTGCTTGCATTTCCTTCTACGTGTATGACGACGTATATGTGCTGTAAATTGTATACATACAGCGCAATACATTTACAATATATGCTATTTGTTTTAAAATAATAAATTACTAAATGTATCAATAGTTTAATATAATACCATTAAAATAAGTATTACACGTGCGAATCATATTTACTAATTCGTTTTTATATATATTTTAAATTGAGCAAATTATTTGTAATCTTTTCATTATCAAATATTTTAGTTAATTGAAGTATTACTTGGTGCACTTCTTGGTCACCCCAATACCCCCCACCCCATTACCCTATACTGCCTCCTCTACCCCCTCTCCACGTATAGGTGTTTAGGTTGGTGGGTGGATATGCCGCCAATGCAAAATTTAAGAGTGTGCGGGAATTTCCAAAAAATTTGCGCACTATTCAAACTAAATACACCGAAATTTGTTTATTTTTGGAAAATTTTATATAATTATGCAGGATAACAATTCTACAAAAATTAAAATAATTGCGCAAAAATTAAATATGAAAATGCCTCGAAATATAAAAATTTGTTATTGAAACAAAACGCTTGCACGCATCATTCATTCACAGTAATCGTATAAATTTCCTGCCATAGGTGGCAGGAAATTTATAAGGTTACTGTGAGCATCGATTTAAACAAGTAAACTATTGATTTCTATATAATGAATGATGTAGATTTAGATTATGGTATTTTCCATTCGATTAGAGTATTTCTTATTGAACGTGGGCGTCCAATTACTGCTGCTTCATCTATAATTAAGAAAGTACAAATTTGCGCGCGTCGTTCAGATTTATGAATTCTGCCATTTCAACCGGCAGAAATTAGTACCAATCGGGAGAATTTTTTAAATTAGTACAATCAATGAGAATTAAATTTCACGAGATTGCGCGTGAAATTTCAGTTCTTATTGAATGACAATTTTAATTAAGCGTTATAAGAGGTGATTGTCAGCTCCATAAATTCTTAATAGTTCTCTAAAGATAAGCTAAAGAATCTTGAAATTTCTAAGTGATTCACTAGTGGTATACTAAAAATTCTCAAAAAAAAAAAAATCTAAATGTATGCTATGAATTTCCTAAACTAAAGTGACAAGTGTATTCTATGGTATTCTTTTGCTAAAGACCAGTCATATATCAGCGAGCCCACGTCTCAAGCTAGCCTTATACTCTATAACGGTTCATTTAGTTTTATAACATTCACGTTTTACCAATTCTTTT
>JAYRBW010151753.1:0-14258 GCA_036023295.1 Invenusta paracnida | reverse complement strand
GCTCCTCTCCCGAATTTCGCCAATCATCTAATGTCCACTCACTAAATTCTTCCAAACAAACATCCTCGTCTTGCACCTCCAGAATCTCCTCATCCGAATAAAAAAAAAGAACAAACTTCATTATCTGAAACAAAGGAATGAAAAGTATTTATTAAAAATAGGCATTTATAAATTAACAATAGAAGCGCGGGAGTTTTGAGCCATCTAGAAGTGCGGCTGACGTCAATTGGCATTAATAGATTTTCTTGAAATATTCAGATTAATAGCTGATAAAATAAATTAAAGTGAAAACTGGTCAGAACAAAAAATATTAATGAATGAACATTGAAAACTACATCAATATTACCTTTTTTCATAGCATATTGTCTAATTATATTTCTTTATTATAATGCATTTAAAATACGTAATACATATTGTTGAACATGGTTAGGGGAATCTTATATGCATCTTACTGACTACTTCAAACGTTTTTCTAAATAGCGATACATTTATTTAACCGTCCAAATACCCCGTAAAAACTTGTAGTTACCGAAAGAGTCATTTTCTATTGAATAAACATTAATTATGGAATCATCATGATGGAGTTGTAGATTCATAAAATCCAAAATTTTATATGGGCATCTGAAAGAAAATATTTCAATCTCAATTAAAAAAAATGAAATCCTCAAATGAATTTTTTTAAATTCCATAATAAATATTTATATAGGTGCAAAAAATAACGTTTTAGATATCTTTTAAAACATTTTTATGCATAATTTTTCAATTTAAAATTGCTTTTTTTAGAATACTTCCAGAATAACTTTATTTTAAAATACAAACCATGCGTCATATAGAATGAAATGTCTGGCTATGTCACTATTATACATAATGTTCATATATAACATTGCTTAATAATCCGGTCTGTTGTTCTCAGTAAAACGTAACACACGTCACAATGTTTTGCCGTAAGGCAGCTACCAGACTGACAATACGAGACGTTATGAGAGCTATATGTCAAACACATGAAGAAAATTCACATAAGTGGCAGTTAATTGCACTTGGCGACTATTGAAAGCATAGAACAGCATTATATGTAATACAGAACTTTTGGGGTTGTGGCACCCTATCTTGACTGACTCATACTACTTTCTTTTGACTAACTTTCAATCGATTCGAATAACCTCCATAAGAAGCAGTAAATGAACTGCACAGCAGCTATAAACAATAACAAACTAGAAAGCTACAATAGCTGTAGATTCTTCTACATTACATAATGTGCGGTCAAAAGCGGAGTCAGAATTTGTAGTCACCCCCTTTTTCTTCCTCTTTAGTGGTGCACAAAATGAATGTCGCTCTGTTAAAAAGAGTTAAAAGCTCAAGTGAATCGACCCGACCGCACATGGCAGATGCCTCAAGTGAATCGACCCGACCCACATGGCAGATGCTGCATTTTAACTTACTCAACATAATAAGATGACATCTTATATTTTAAAACATTCCTTAAGAAAAATACAAAATGTATGTTTATGCATATTTAAGATGGGTGTTAAATAGATGTCAGTTAATTTATACATGTTCTAATTATTTCTACTATTTCTAACAAATAGTATTTAAATATTTTATTCCATTTCATATTTTTATTCGTCATGTAAACAACATATTATGCCTTTAATTTATGTTTTTTATACAGAAACACACAATAGAATCAGAAGTGCAATCATTAACAGTGTATAATTTGTATAATTTCTTAGTACAAACAAATTAAATATAATTTTTTTAGTGTCGATTTTCAATTTTTTTAATAAAATGCTTCCAAAAAGTTATGTATAAGAACTATGAAATGCATTTTAAAAACAGTTAATGCACTTGGTTTGATAAAATCAGTCACTGATTTAGTTATAACACATAATCATATTTTCAATAATATTTCTAAAATTTATAGAAGAACACTATTGTTGAAGAATAAATGCAAGGCTATTGCAAGTTGTATTTGACATTGATGACATTTGACCTAATGACCTAGTAGGCAACATTGTAAATTTAGGAGGACTAACTACGAATAAAGCGCCTATTTAAAAAGGGAACCCTTTTATAAAGATGATCGTGTTTAACTGAGAATAAAATACCGATACAACTAGAAGTGTCTCAAAATTATAAAAAATGAATATTTTATGTAGATTTTGGAAAGTCTGTGAACAATAATTAAAACATTCACTTTTTTAAATACTTGTTAATTAAATTATACTTAAATACAGCATAAAGTTTTTAACTGAAGCAAAAGATATTGTTAAACAATAATTGAAATATATAATCAAATTTTGTACTGGCTAGTTGAAAATATGATATATAACTATAAGTGACTTTATACAAAATTGCCACGCATATATAAATATGAGTATAGGTACATACATTCAGTAAGTTAAATTGACCCAATTCAGTATTGAATTGAAATATTTAACTAAGTAGTTTTGTAATTTAATCACTCCCAAACAATTTTAAAAACAAACAATTGTCAAATAGGCAGACAAACAAGATTCTTCACTGTATATCACATATAAACAAGTATCAAACATAATAATAAATCAAATCAAATAAGTATAATTCCAATTTCTAAAGTTTCTGACAGCAAAAATTCAGATTAGAAATAGATCAATTAGCTCTTGTTAACATCGGTAATAAGTAATAGTACATAATAAAAACACAATCATAATATATAAATAATTGACTAAAATTGCTTAAATATTAATTGCATACGATAAAGTGAATGCAGGCAGTAATTAGGCAAAAATATTATTCTCAACCTAACATTTTCTGTGTATTTTTATTTATTATCAGAATTTTGCCTGATAATTGTTTGGGGGGCCAATCTGCTATTTGCCCTCCCCCACCCCTCCAGAGCGCAACATGAAGGCCCCCCCTCTTCCTATGTCTATGTATGTAAAAATGTTGTAAGTAAGTTTCAACATTATTGATTTTATAAATTGTTGAATAACAACATAAACCTTGCAGATGTATATTTGCTTAGTACAAAAATTCATATCTTAGATATAGACATAATAATTTTTTATTAAAAATAAATACTATTTCCGTTATTAATACATAAAACAATAGTACTTACAAATGAATTGATAATGAAAAATTCTCAGGGAGCCATCAATATTGTACGTTACAACTATTAATATGTCAGAAAAGATATGTATACCAATTATCTGTCAAAATTATTGCATGATTGTTATAATTATATCAAGATAGATATAAAGATTTATTTTATATAAATATTAGTACTGTACCATAATTAGTGTAACAACCTTAACATTTTGTGTATTTTCATAATCGATTATAAAATGAAATATCCAAAAATTCTCACATCTCATTTGTATTATTATATATATATTTTAATGTTAAATTTTAGTATATGTAGTATGCAGATCCATATAGGCCTTAATAAAGAAATCTTTGAAATAAAATTATTTCTATTATTCTTTTAATGTACTTAAAAAACCTGTTCTTCTTGAATTCATGTTCAATATATTAATTAAAAATCAAATACAAATATATATATATACATATAAAGACAAAAATGTAGACAAAAACGGCATTTTTGTACATCAGACAGTTTAACTAGTAACTGAAATTGACGAGTCAATGAAAAAGAGTCCATGACAAATTTTGTATGAACACTAGTGTTATTTAGGATAACACTTGCTCCTTTACTCTCCAGACTTTGGGGGGCTCGATCGTTATGTTTTCATAAGCATAAATTTGAGAGATAAAATACAATGTTTGATACAATAAATAATATGAGCAACTTTCTCAATATTTTTCTACGAAATAAATTGTCACAGTCAAAGTTATAATGAGAAATGCACTACCTAGTTTGGGACATTATTATAATAACAACATAAATTTTAGAACATACTCTAAGTCAAAATATAAATTTAAAGCCATAATTATCATTGTTTAGCTTTTTTACTCTGAAATCTGATTATTTTAATGTAATAGTATAAGGTCTAGCATAAATGATTTTTTGTTGTATAATTCTGAAACGTGAACAACCAAATTTGTAAAAATAAGTCGAACGTATTAGAGAGTTGTAACACCACTTTGTATTTTTTCAGAAATTGATGATATATAATAAAATCTCGACGAAGCCTTCAAACACATGTCTTTAGATACTGCAGAACTAGATTAAATCTCATCAAATATTCTCAAGAGAAATGTACTTGATCGCAGATTGAATATAAAGAAGCTAATCAGTGTGGATGAAAAATTGGTTTGACTATAATGAAGTGTTGTTCCAAAAGTGTGAAACCGAGTTTGGGTTGATAGTGCAGATGATAGATTTCAACTGTTACAAACAAGATTTCAGGCAGAATGGTTATAAATACTAATTCATCTTTGAAAATAATTATGAAATTTACATTTAGTGATGTAAATAATAGTTTTATAACTGAGATGGCTTACTGAGAAAAAGGTACAATATTTCGCATTAATTAAAATACTATTTTATATTAATAAAATATTTTTTGAAAATGCTTTCATTACCTCATTACAATTTATATACAATTGAACATCATGAATTTTCTACTACATAAGAATGGCATTGTAGTTCATTCTAATTGAGAAAGTTTGTTAGTTAAAATAGCTCTACAATGTCCTATTTAAATAAAATTAATTCAAAGACAAGTCATCCTTCTATTATTATTAAAAATATATTTTCAAATCTGAAAATTAAATTTTTGATTTCTATAAACAAAAAATTATATTGCCTAAACAGTGACAGTAAGGATAATGTTACAATTCTATGTAGTATACATTACCTGAATAAATATGTAAGTTGAGAGGACTTAGGGCAAATTCGTTAAACAATTTTCCTTTCCCGCCTTAACTCTGTCTCTTGAAGGCATTTAACTGCACAAAATGAAATATTCAAATTTATAAAAAATGATAAAAAATTAGAATAGTTAATTTTACACAAAGTTATATATTTTTTTTAAACTTATTTAATAATGGACAGGTTTAAAAAAAATGGCACTGACTCTTTTCAGTATATACTTATAATTAATTAATTACAATATAGACACATTGTATTATTAACAATATTTCTGTTGGACTGAACAAATTGATTAACTTTTCAGGGAGGGGATGGGATATTCTTTGTTCTCGCGCTCCACCTTACCTTATGACTGTGGGCAAAACCTTTTAATAAAAAATGATATCTGAATTTTTAGATGAGCCTTCTCTTTATTAATTTGTGCATCTTAAAGGACTGATCCTTATCAGTCTAGCTATACGAGTATGCCAAGTTAAATCAAGTACATTTTTATGGTTTACTCGTAAAGAACATTTTTATAGCATTCCTTACAAAAAATATGTAGACTAATCTTCTAAACCAGTCTGGTTTCTATGATGATAAAATAAAATTTTAAGTGCACTGAAAATACGAGAATAGTTTTAAAATATATTTCTTAGCTCTGACGTCTGCCGAGACATGTGCGTGCTACTATTATTATTTCCGCGGATGCTATATTAGTTTTCGAAAATTGCTCATTTGTCCTAAATTGAACTGTCGATGTTTTAGTTTCTACACATTTACCAAAATCATAAAACCTATTTTTATATGTCCAGGTTGTGTTTAACTGCGCATTTTATGCATATTGCATGTATACTTAACGTGGTAAATAGTGCATAATATATACATATATAAATTTTAACATATACAATAGTTCTTTTAGCGTTTGTATTTTTGCGCACCAATCACATAGGTTGGCTAAAAAATATGGCATAATCATTTGTGTTTTCCCCTCTCAGCAACAATTCAATAAAAAGAGAATTTACTACTTGAAAGTATATTGCATTGGGAAGATCTATTAGTTCTTTAATTACACGAGTCACTGCTTAAGATATCATTTGCATTTATTATATAAAAACAAAACTTATTATTTACCAGGAAAAATTTAAATTTGAAATTATGTTCAAATTTTTTACAGTTTGTGTTCTAAGTGCCTTTGTTTTGGTTTTATTTGGAAAAAACAATGTTACCGGTAAGTGCTCTAAAGTAATGTATATATATATGGGTATAATTTCTAATTTATTACTTTAAAATAAAATCATTTTATTGTAAACAATAAAAAAATTTCTACTTAATTTGCAATATCATTAATATTTCTATCCATAATTGATTCAGTTCACGTAATGTTGAACGTTATTATAAAATAAACATGTTTCATTAAATAATTATTGATTACATTGATTTGCATGTATGATTTCCCTATTTTCAGAAGGAGATGTTAATATAAAATGAAGCAATAAATAAAACAGTCTGTCTTAACCAGTAATTAGAGAATATAAGAACAGTATTACATTTAAATATTTTGCTGTAAGATAACTTATTGTTCTTTTATTTATTTAAACATCTAAAATCATAAAAATGTAAGTTATAACATTATAACCGAGCATACATCTTCTTTCAAGTATAATTTGGTCTACAACAATTTATGTCGATTACCTTTAGTAATGCTTTGTCTTTTCAGTTTACTCTTTTATTACTTCTCGTATTAATTGTATCTTATGGATGTTTACGTAAAACATCTTATATTAATGTTTTTAAATGTATAATATTGTACTAAATTGTTATCATACTTCTGTGTCAAATGTAACTAGGTATATTGCATATCTGCGTAAATTTTATTGTTTTAAAGTTTAATTTTGTATAAATTTTCTTTCCATCTATCACTTTTCTTGTTTTTCTATATTCGTTCTGATTTCATTCTTTTTAAATAAACGCTTATTATTATTATTATTATTATTAATAATATATAGCTAAAATTATTCACAAATTCGACTATATTAAATTATCTACTTAATTACTTTAATAATAAAGTAGTTAATTATAGTTAAAACAGGTACAGGTAGATAACTTTAAGTGCTAAGAAACACAATATTATATATAATAATAGTTTTTTATATTTAAAAATAAAAATATCCAGCTTTTCAACTTGTAATAATATACACGACTGAAATTATTTAGTTAGATAAATTGAATAAAAAAAACTGAAAAGAAGAATCTGAATTCAAGGAAAATATAAACAAAATGTAATATTAATTAAAAAATTTCTGTTTTTTAATTTAGTTGCATTACGAATTTTTTTTTTTATCAACGTGATTTTTTTATATAGCATTACATAGATATATACAGAATATGTAAGTACATGTGATGCATTTTCTTTCTTAAAAGAGTTGTATCTAAAAATATCAATATTAACTATATATATGTAATTCAGTGTTATATGCAACGCTTTTCATATATAATCATCATAATTTTCAAAATTATTCGTATTTGTCATTGAAATAAAAAATATATATATAATGTTTGAATAAATTATAAATAACATTGATAAAGATCGGCTATAATAAAGGATTAAAGATTAATTCTAAATGACAAAAAAATAATTTTAGTTGCGCGAACGACGTACAGCTGTTATTTGTGCCGACTTAACTTAACTTAACAAAAGTATATATTTATTTATTTACCATAGTACACACTGTAGTTGTGTAATAATCATTAAATATATAGAGGAATTTGATATATTTGATATTATAGATTAAAGATTTAGTTTATCAGTAAATACATATGCCATAAAATACGTTTGTTCAACGCTGAAAGGTACTTCTACTGAAAGCAAATTGTGATCTTTGAAATAAATGAGACCAATGAGTATTGAGAAGTCATTGAAGTGATCGTATTATACACTGAAACTCTGTGATGTGAAAATACATCAATATATAGGTTTTATATTATGTATTTGCATGCTTTAAATGTACAATTTGATTGTAAAAATCATAGAAGGGAATCATACTATCCAAGATGCTCCTTTTCAGCGATCTATGAGGGTATTGAGGATCGGTGCATCTACGACAGCCTCAATAAAGTGACTGGAATGAGGTATTATCGCTGTAGCACTGCAAGGACTAAGATGCCATATCTATGCAGTTACATTCCTTCACATGTGCAGTACTGTGAAGATGCTAGCAGTCCATGTGAGTAAATTGAGCCGTTATATAATGCTCATAGAATACAGGTTGTAAAACATTTACGACATAAAACCGTTATAAGATCGACATAGACGTATACCTATACTTCACTTACCTAGGTATATGCGATTTGTTTAAATTATCGATGACTTATGCAGTGTACTAGATAAAATATAGAAGGCAGAAATATTATTCGTCAATAAATTAGTGGGAAGTAACATTGTATTAAGTTGTTAAACTGCAATTATTTATTAATTTTTCCTTCTTTTTGGACTTATCTATCTAGCTATCCGCAAAAGATCGAATTACGTACTATCAAAACCATTTCATTACAGTTTAGTTAGTGCACAATTAATTAGCTATTTAATAATTATTATAAGTGAAGTTTTATTTTCACGGAGTTTACGTGAGCATATTAAATTGATAATTGAAACCTTTATTGCTTATAAAAAAAACATTGATACTTTAATTAATTATACAGAATATTTACTCATGAGTACAATGTGATATGCCTGTTAAATTAATAATAGTATTAAAAATAAAATATGTTTTTGGTAGTACTTGTAGATGTTCATATATTTGACAATTTTAATTATTAAATTAAAAAAAAAATTCATTATTTAATTTGTAGCTTTTTAAAAAAATTACTTAAGAAAGGTAGATGAACTCTGTGATAACATTATACACAAATTGATAATATTATTGAAGTTAAGGTACCTTCATTTAAAACTTAATGATTCGTGGTCAACTACATTAAACAAATCCCAGTGATACCTACACAGAGCTAAATTGACTTAAAGAGAGTGACAAAAACTGACCCCAATCCACATGTCCATAATCAAGGCCTCCTTTATATACAGGATATATTTATGTATGTATATAAAGGAGGCCTTACCATGCTAAAGTTGTTATATGAGTAGTAGTATAGAATTACTTCAAAAGTTTAGGTGCGAGAAATTTCGTATAATCTCATTCATTTACATTTTCTTCTTATATTTGATAGCATGTTGAAATCAAAACAAGTATAGGAGGAACGTTAATTTCAGACCCATTATTTGTTTGCATGAATGTTTTTTGTCAATAAATCCTTTGACAACCATATCGTTTGACGCTAACTCTTTGAATTACTGCATCATGATAGGAAACCGTGGAGAAACTGTATAATTTAAATCCTACTATTGAAACAGTCCCTTTTGTAACAGAGACTACTAGACTAGCTCGATTCAATTTGTAAATATGCTTGGCTCCAATCTCAATGTCGACACTGTTACTGACGCTGATATTAATTAAACTTCTTTTAAATCTGGTAAACTATTTGACGAAGAAAGTTAAAAATCAAAAAAATCAAACTCATCTGATATGTACAAGAATAAAATTGAAGTTATTAGTTCATTTTCAGGTTGTATTATAGCAAAAAACGATGAGCTTATCATGGGAAAACATGCTATTTTGAAAGGATGAACTGAATACGCTGCATGCCATGGGATCTTTTCCAAGATAATAGAGTTGATATGCCGGTAATACAGAAACATATGGAGTTCCAAAGATATTACTATACATCATAAAAACATACCGTGTTGAAGTAGTAACGTAACAAGGCAGTGGGACCCGATGAGAGTGTAGCAGAAATAATTATAGGTTTGAAATCGCTTATAAAACATCGTTTTATTTGAATAAACTGATGTAAATGGGTAGGGAAAGAGTAGTATTAAATATTTTTATTAAATTTATTTAAAGAACAAATATACATATTCATACATTTTAACATAAGTAAGTTGTTTATAATAAATAATTTATTGCCTGTATATTTCAAACTGTTTTACTACATAAGTAGTAGTACAGGTAGCACCTGCTCTACCCTTCGAACCCTCCCCACCCCTCCCGACCAATTAGAATCGAGTACGGCTTCAGCCAATGATAGAGCCCGGAGAATATAGAAAGAACGCGCCAAATTCAAATTTAAAAGTTCGTGGTTATAAAAAAACGATTCGTCACCTAGCAACAAAAAACAGCCTTATTATATACTTTTTAATTAATCAGAGGCAAACCATAATCACGTGACAATTATTTATATTTCCTCCTTGTCAAATTAAAAGGAATTTACTGAATAGCCTGCGGCTTAATATGACTGAAACACGGGTTTATACTACTTGCCTTAAATGTTTGTAGTATACCTATAATATAACCGTATTCTGTAAAAATGTGTCTATTTAAACAAAACATTTTGTGCGAAATTTAAATTTCCAAATATTCACGAAGATTTAATTAAACGCGGGATTATTTACTAGTATTAAATCATATTTAATGGCAAGAGTTACGAGAACACTACTATTTAATACTTTTTTTATTAATCAGAAGTAAACCATAATCACGCAACCATTATTTATAAGTTACATATATTCTACTTGTCTTAAATTTTAGCAGTATAGCTGTAATATAACCGTATTTTAAGAAAATCAATAAATTGCTATATAATATCCCTAAACTCCTAAATGATTCTCTAAAAGTATACTAAAAATCGCTAAACTACTAAATGATTCCTTATAAGTATGCTGAAAATTCTCTAAATTCCTAAATGGTTCCCTAAAAGTATGTTAAAATTCACTAAACCCTGTATATCTGCATATATATTTCCTGGAGTTTTCCCCAAAAAATTGAATATATAGTTTTAAATTAATTTTGTATATACATATATATGATCATATTCTTCGAAAGACTCTGATTTTATTTGCTACTGTCTCTCTATACACATACTTATTGAGGTATATATTAAAAAAGTCCGAAACGCTCAGTATAAATATAAATAGTACTCACTAGACATAATATAGTTATTTATATTAATTCAATATGGTTCGAATTCGAAGTAAAAAAACTTATTGTGTTTAACTTGTTTTAATTACTAAGAAAGAAAACGAAAAATGTCAGTGGTGGATTCAACTTGGAATTGCACAGCGGCGCGAAGAAATAGGCGAAATTAACGGATATTGAGTTATACGTTTTTTCTATAGCTTACCAGAATTAAATTTTTGTCGCTATAGCTTTATACGCTTTTTATTCAATTGTGGATATCTATGCCGGGCGTCACTATAACTATAGAGATAGGAATATTTTTTAATTACACTAATTAAATTTTCATCAGAAATCGCTTGTTCGGCAGCAGTAAGAAACATATTTGATTAAATAAAAGTGAATAGTGATGTCAGGAGCGGATCCAGCTTTTCTACTAAGAGGGGGGGGGGTTGGATTAGAAAGAATCCAACATCAAAGGGGCGTTATGGCTACGCGTAGCGCCGGAAAATTTTAGCTTTTAATGTCTAGAATGCATTTAAAATTTTGTTTTTCATTAGATTTTTAAAAACCTTAAAAATGTTGTTTTTATTAATCTCTAGGGGGGGGGGAGGTTGCGATCCTCACAAACCCCCCTTGGATCCGCCAATGGATGTATAAAAGCGATAGATAAAAAAGAAGAGCATTTCGAACTTCTCTATCTATCCATGTGCAATACTTATAGAGAGGGGCCAATAAAAACTCAATATCCCTGTGCTATGCAGTATATATACGATAACATTTTAAAAATTTAATTTTTTTAATTGATAGATTATAATATACTAGTTTGGATTAATTTTATAAAGACATTTTCGAAGAAAATGATCATACACATAATAAATTAATTTAAGCCTATATATTGGCCATATATAAAGATATAAATATATTTTTAAAGAAGTACTCTACTATATACAATAGGTACAAAACAATATACCACGCTATAGTATATGGTGCACTTTAGTCCACAGTACTCCAACGAGGAAGTCGAAGCAATAACCTTGTCAAATTTACAAATGGTGTTTTATTCTCTATTGCTTGCAATCCTACGCTCTTGCGTTTAGTAGTTAAACTTATTTTAAATTTTGCGTTTTATTTGCGCTCAAGGCATTTTTGATTTTTGCCGTGACCTCATAAATTAGTCAAATGCAGACAGACACGCACGAGTGTCTCCTAGCTTGTCTGCGCCTCTGCGCTACACGTACCTTTAAGAGCGCAGATAATGGGAACCGGGCTTAACTTACAATACACCAATTATACCACCAACACAATACTCTCCCTTCTCTGTGCACTCTAAACTCCCTCGCGTACCACAATGTAAATCTATTATCAACTTTTTATACATCAGTATAGGTAAATCTTTAGTGAATTTACTACTATTGTTATAAACTAACGTCTTTCGAATTACTAAAGAGGAGTCAAACTCTCTAACTCTATGAGAGGATAGTATATAGGTAGTAAGAGATGTCATTCACACAATCATTATGTGTTGTATGTGAATGTGAAGAGTAGATGTGAATACTTTGACAGAATTTATTGTTTTGAGAATTATACAGCTGATTAACCAATAAAGTTTCTTACCTATTACTTTTTGTACTACAGTATTAGTAATAGAAGTAGATAATCTGTATAAAAGAAAAAACAAAGAAAAATGGAATTAGCGTTAACATTAATTCTATTTTCTAACAAGAATATCTCCTTAACTAAATGAATAAATCAAAAAGATTTTTTAACTGAGACATTGTAAGCTATTATTTTTAATCGGGACCTCTTGACAGTATCCCTTTAAATACGATTTAATACTAGTACATAATCCCGCGTTTAATTAAAATCTTCCCGCGTATTTAATAATGTCATGGTGCACTCAAAATTTGCACAATTTTTAGGTTGCTAGGAGATAAATCGTTTTTTTAAAATTCCCACGCACTTAGAAATTTGAATTTGACGCGGTCCTTTTATACTCTCCGGGCTCTATCATTGGCTGAAGCCGCACTCAATTCTGATTGCTCGGGAGGGGAGGGGGCAGGAGAAAGTTTATAGCAGGGGTCTACACCCTACTACTTACATACACGATTTATTTGCTCTCAGTTTTTAAAACAATAATTTGCATAAGCTTTCAGGTAGGTAAATAATAGTATTGAACTGTATGCAGTATTAATAAGAGTGAACACTCTTTGTATAATTACTCTATGATGTATATCTTGTATCGAGTTCGAAGTTTATATGTATAAATGTTTTAATGTAGATACAAATTTATCAAATGCGGCTACTCAATAATTATTTATTATAAGATCTCATATTATAGCCCTAAAATTAGTTTTCTTTATTTTATTCTACTGAAATATGGAAAAGTAGTGTATATTTTGAGAAAGAATATAGCGTATGTGAAATTGAAATATAAAAAATATTAGCAATAGTGATAGTAATTAATTACAGTCATAATGTTAAATTTTGTAGAATACAATTTTTTACATTGTTACAGTTTACTATATTATATCCTTAATATCTGGGGATGTTAAATAACTGTTATTTCAAATTGTTTCAATGAAAACATTCTGGTATTCGACTATATTATAGATTCATTTACATTTTCTAATTTTTCCTTTTTCCACACAGCCAGCGGTTGTGCTCCAGTCTACATATTCCGAGGACGGGCTCACAGTCAGTGCATCAATACGGGGACAAAGTCCGGAAGATATTGGTGTTCAACAGTTCTCGATTACGAATCAACTGTTGCAGAATGCTAAATAACATTTTGGGCAAGTCTGACTGCACCTAGTTTATTCGTATAAATATAATTTTTAATGGTTTTATTCAGTAATTTATGTGTGAAGTTTATTAATGTAATACTTTTAATGTTTTTTTTTCAATTTCCATGAAATTCTTTGATTAAAACTGCAATAAAGGTATTTTACAACTAATGTTAATTTGCTAAAATAATGATTTAACATATATATTATATATTAGAACATTAGTGTTTTTTAATCATTCATTTGTACTGTCAAATCTATATGCCACTGTAGCAAATAAAAAGTCAAAGTTAATAAGAAAGTTAACTCATGTAATCCTTTTTGTAAGCTTTAAAAACACCGAGAAAAATATGTGGGGACATTAAAGTAATGTATCAATGGATATAATATTAAATATGAGGTTCATGAAGCATTTAATTTTGTCAATAAATTAATAGGTATTTAATATTTAATTATTTTAATTATTACCGATTATTATATATTTAGTTAGTGTCCAGTTGTTGATTGACATTTATTTGTTTAATATATGTAATTATAAATGTTGTCACACAATAAATACACACAGGAGATATGAACGTTACATTTTTGGCCATAATTAAGAGGCATTATCTGTAAGATTCGACCAGGTGTGGATACAAGGGTTCTTCGATTTTGCTAATATTTTCAAATTTG
>JAYRBW010151742.1:0-14258 GCA_036023295.1 Invenusta paracnida | reverse complement strand
TTAGTTATAAGAGATGTTATGCCTTCTTTGCTACCTGCTATTAGAGTAGTGTCATCTGCATACCTAAGGTTATTTATCTTTAGTCCTCCTATGCTGATTCCTGCTTCCATGAGGTCGTGATTTTCATCTAATGTATTTCGCATTATCTGTTCGCTATAGAGATTAAAAAGATAGGGTGACAGAATGCAGCCTTGTCTGACCCCCTTTCCAATGTTGAATAACTCAGTCTCACCACATGGAGTTCGGACCTTTGCTGTTTGTTGATGATATAGTTCTTTTAGAATAGTAACTAAATGTTCTGGTGCTCCCATTTTCTGCATGGTATTCCATAGTTTTGAGTGATTCTAAGACCCGAAGGTAGGTAGTACTAAACTCGGTACATATATGTACTATGTGTACTATGTACTATATATGTATACTAAAGTACATACATAGTTTCAAAATAGCCTATTATAGTTAACAAACTGATGCATGCTGCAGCATGAGTTGATTATTATCGATTGATTAGTGCGACTAATTAATGCTGTGAATGCAATTTATCCTATATAGATTATTTTCCAAAAGTGTAATCATTAGGAACGCTTTTTTGTCATGAATCATTAAACTTTTGGAATATACAATTCATTTGTCGGGTTTTAATTTAGAAACGAAAGATATGTTAACTCAAATCAGTGTAAACTTATTATTTGAAATGAATCTGTAAAAACATTACATAATCGAAGAAAGTAAATCTTAAATTTAATTCAAGCTAAAGATTTCGTTGATATATATATATTCAAATTTATTTTCGCACTTCAATTTGGATACGGGCAAAGGCGTGTCGGACTTAGATATACATGACCCACTTAATTTATATGATAACGCCGAATGATTCCGACTTTTGGAATGAATGATTATTTAAAAGGGACATTGGAATCGTTAATGATTCTACTTTTTGGAAAACAATTATTAATCAAAAATGTTATGTAGAAAACCTATTTTGATGTAAGTGATTATTTGGCTTGTTTTCCGCGAAGATATTAACTTCTCTACGTTTTTAACGCTTCTAGCTAATACCTATCAAAAACATGAAAAAGAAATATCTGGGAAAACACGCTGCTAACTCACATGATAAGCTTGCAGGCAGGAGGAAGGTCTCGATTGAGAGTATCTCAAACTCTTCTCAAGATTGACAAAAGCACAACTCAGTGCGAGTGTTTCCCCAACTCTGCCGTAGATGGTCTTGTAAACTGGAAGTTCATTCCTGCATTCTGACAACGATTTATAAAATAGAAGTAAAAACAATTTGGATGATGCATTTATGCAGAACATTAATACATAATATTTATAAATTTATGTGTATATATATATTACAATGTTAATCAGTATTCTATTATAAGTATTTTAAAACAAACATAATCTAAATTTTGTAGTATCATTGATTAAATATATACATCAAATTGATTACCTATTATAGCCATATATGTGCAGTAGCTCACTTAATTCTACGCATGCTAGATAATATTAATATATAATATACTATTAAGTTTTTATTTCTTTAACTCTTCATTATTTAAAGTAATACAATATATAAAATATGAAGACCTGTTAATCATAATATACATATAGCAAAAAGTAATGATGGAATTTATATATGTAGTCATAACAGATATAAATACAATATATTTAGACATTCAATTGATCAATATTCTGTGAATTTAAAAATGAAAATATACATTGTACACAGGATTAGATTACATATTTTCTCTTCTCGAATCAAGTAAAACAAACCTTATTTCTATAATCATATGCAAATTATGATTTAAAAAATAATGCGCCAAATAAAATTTTATATAAAATAAAAATGTTACACAATTTGCTTTATCGTGATTTTGTCGTTTACAGCATTTTTATAT
Organism: Invenusta paracnida; assembly: GCA_036023295.1. Classification (NCBI taxonomy): domain Eukaryota; kingdom Metazoa; phylum Platyhelminthes; order Proseriata; family Coelogynoporidae; genus Invenusta; species Invenusta paracnida. The sequence goes on along the minus strand of JAYRBW010151742.1, from coordinate 12,363 downwards.
CCTTTAAAGTAGTCATTTGCCTAACGCAGTTAAACCGTAGTTTTCAGAAATAAATACCTTATTAAAAATATATTATTTACGTGAAATGTAAAAAATAAATAGAAAGAACTATGAAGAATAACAATATAAAAAGGTATTTCTTATTAATATATCACTAAAAAAACTGATATTTATAAGTTACATAACTATTTCTTTCCAATTCAATTATATATATATATATATAATATAGCATACGTTTATTTCTTTATATTTGAATCTCTTTCTAAAATGAAATATAATTGACTACTCTAACGATAATTTTAAATGAACAAATATTAATAGTAACTTACCAGTGCAAATTCCTACGCGGATTAAGAACACTCCAATTACACACAAATATATATGCGACAGTTCCATTGATTCCAATACAAAGTGCTTGAAAGCAATATATAGTAATCCTTCTTCAGAAAGAAAATGATGCCACTAAATCGAATTCGCGTATTTGGACAAGTTGTTTATCACAAAAAACGCAAAGCTTTATTGACTGAATAAAATTAAAATGCGTGTTTCGACTTTATAAAAAATTATACTTCACTTTCTCTCTCTCCTAATTTTTGCTTCATCTATCTATATTTAAAAGAAAAACTGGATGGAATTTCCTTGACATTGACATCTAAAAAGCAGCAAAGTCCAATTTGGGTTGTCCTGAAATTTTATTGATTGCTCTGTGCTAGATTTCTTATCCTGTTGATTGATGAATAATAAATTTATATTGGAATGTCCACTACAGCATGAAGCTTGATTGTATATACCACTTTTTATTCTGCTAATTTCTTATCATATCATACAACATTTGCACCAATATAACATCAAATATCAGTCTATTTTGTACAAGTTTGATGGTATACGGATCTACTGCCAATTCTTGTATATGTATAATTAATATTAAGAAAGAAGTTTGTTTATACCTATATGTCATGAAATAAATGTGGAATAATTACTGGACACTAAAATTAAGATTAGATTAACTTTAGTTCTATCACACGATATAATTTATAGGAAAAGTCTTTTTCTTAAAACTTAATATTTTCTTTATATACATAGTCTGCTACACAATTTTAACAAAAATTATAAGTATAGATGGAGGACATTGTGACAAGGAAAATTAAGATGTATACTTTAAAAGATGTAAAATTTAATTTCGTTTATAATAGTGGAAAATATATTGTAAATGGGAATATTAATAATAATAGTAATAATGGAAAAAATATATATTTTACGATGAAAATTACTAAATAAGTATTATAATAAATATTAAATTAATTTAACAAAATCTTTTTTTAAAATGTCTTTTTATAATTTCACTATATTAAACTTTGTATAATAATTGCATTGCCTTTAATAAATAATAAATGTAATTTATTTACATATGCAGTATATATAAATGTGACTAAAAGTGTCTTTCATGATATTCCTTATAACTTATTGATATATAATTAAATTATAATACATATACATTTAAATTTAAATAAATAAATTAATAATATAAATTTAGTTATTTATAAATAGTTTAAAAGAATGAGATAATAAGTAGTTGCTTATTGAAACTTAATATATAGTTAGAATTTACACTATTTGAATAATTAATTAATTTAATTATTCTGCTTATTAGTCAAACATTAATAAACTTGAAATAATTATTTAAAAAATTGTAAGTCATTAATAATTTAAATGTTTACTAATCATTAATATTCCTGACCAATAAACATAAAAACACTTCACAAAGATAAACTAAACTAACAATTCACCCTCCGCATATTGCCCTTTTTGTCGTATACATATGCTGGGATACATCCAGGAAGCGATAGGCTCATTAGCTTCTCCAATAATTTTGAAACTACCTACAGTATTGAAACTTCTTATGTTGTTAAACAATTATATTTTTGAACATATTCCATTGATAAAATTGTCACAACTATTTTTATTTGGAATATCTAGGTAAAAATGTGTGTTATTCTATGTAGGTGTGTCTGTGTGTGTGTATATGTGTGTATTAGTTTCAAAAACTACAAATTTGAATTCAGGTAAAATTAAAAAATAGCTTATTTGATTTGTAATATACAAAGCATTTTGTTTTTTGTTTTGTAAATATTAGAAATAATTTAAACATTAATAAAATTATCATTTTATATATCATATGATGTAAAATATATAATTAAATATTTTTTGAAATGTATATCCACGTTTTATACTGGATATGAATATGCCCTAAAAATAGTATATTCTGCAAACCAGTATATTCATATGTATTATTGTAAACATAAATACAGTGTACAACACATAGATATGCCGTTATAATGAATATTTCTATGAACTACATTTATTATTAGATTTAAATTTAATTTAATACTTTTTAAATTAAATGTTAGAATTAACACCATGTACAGACGTAAGTATATTATACGTACATTCTGTAACTTAAATTCAGAAGTGAATTAAAATATGCAATAAATTATTTCTGTCACTCTAAGGAAATATACGTAGTAGGTACCTAGGCACGAACGTTGGCTGCTTTGATACAAATAGGCTATAATTAAATATCACACATTTTATTAGTCATATATCAATATTGTCAATGTAGTGACTAAACTGGTCAAATAAGAAAAATTTTGAAAGGATGATTTAAAACGATTTACATATATGCAGCAGAGGGGAAAGATAAGAAAGTGGCTTCGAACTTAGTTTAAATGTATGTAGGTAATTAAATGAAGATATTTCTGCACTCTAAAGCTTCTATGAGAGATAAAGAAAGCAAACGTGATTGTTTATTTCAAAACAAGAACTATATTAAATGCATCGAGTGATATTAAAATAGTCCTTGTCTCAAGTTTTTGAAAAATAAAAGACGCTATAAATGTGGTAAAAAGAAGTGTGAGAAATGTTAATTTATGACGTTTACAAATATATTGCTTAAAATGGAGGTTTTTCTTATCAAATGTAAGCATTTAATTAATCAAACGCGTTGTTACTGCAATTAAATTAGAAATACAGCAATCAAATATGGATCTCGGTGACCAAGTATACGGTGTAATAGTATTAAAAGAAATAAAAAGTTATTAAATATGAAATTCATATCTCAATGGTTGAATTAGGTTCAATTAACATACTAAAATCTTGAAACAAAATACGAAAACCATACTTTAATCTATTAATCATTTATGACACAGTAGTTATCAGTTTATTTTGCTTTTTTACGAAAATAAATAAATAAATGAAAATAAAAGAACGTATTTAAAAATGACTGATTTAGTAAGGCACCAAGTCTCGCTATACACTAAGTGCATTTTCACAAAACATTTAAAATAAATTAACAAAAAATATTTTAAAAAATATAATTATTTTATACACACTTATATTTTACGTCAATTCAAAATTTCATAAGTGTAATTTAATTTTAATATGTAATGTAGTGATATGTAATATGTCATGCAAGTCTGGAAATTATAAGAGATGTAATAATAAAATGAATAAGTATATTATATAAGACAAAAAGTATCATGATTCATTGATTATATAAAAATAAAAATATTTATCCCAGGGGTCACAGGGTCCCAGGCAGGTAACCTAATCATGTTGATCCCGAAATATAATTAAGATAAATCGTATATATACCATTTAGAATAAGCGCCATATTTTATAAACATGAAATTGGTGGAGGTGGAAAAGTTACAGGTACCTTGGACCCACCTCCTTTGTATAAAGTCCTGAATACGGTAAATTTGACAATATATTTCTTAGAAAGTCATTGCTATTATTAATTATTCTGCTATTCAATTTCAACATTAGTATAATCTAAACAAAAACGATAGCGTCGCAAAATAAAAGCCAAGAAACGAGCTCATTAAAAGCAAAATCGCTAATTGCTTACGCTCTTATATGCTTGACTTGACAATGCTACCGCATCGTCTAATACGTTAAAATAAACGGATCATTTATAAAAAAGGCATCTCAGAAGTTATAAATACAAATAGTAAACTAGACATTACTAAATAAAACTTAAGTAGTATAGTTATAATTTTTCTTTAATCATGAATTCCTTTGGGATAAATTTTTATTTATGAATCATAGATTTCAACGAAATCATTAAAAAGATTACCATTCTAAGTTTGCCGTAAATTGAACTAATTCATAAATAAAACCTGGAACTCTTATAAAATATGTATTAAAAACATTAAAATGTTTCTTAATTTACTGAAAATCTGTTAAAAATCAATAACGGTTTCCATATACCTATTAGCAACGCTGAATACATCCCGATGCAATTTAATACAAATTATATTATCTTTCCCTGACATATTTATTATACGAGCATCAATTAAAACTTTAATAGAAACTGAGGATGTAAAATAGTGGAATAAGGATAATTATTTTGAAATGTACATGAAGAAATACTATCTATGCTAAAATATATATGAGAGGTTTATAGATGTGATGACAGTGTAATAAAAACTGATGTAGTGTATTAAAGCATTAAAAATGCATAATAAATTGAAATACTGATATCTTGTCAAGCGTTCTTAATTTAACATGACATCATTGATATTTAGTGTCTAAGATAGTGACGCAAAATGTTTTCAGGCTAAAATTCTATTAGATATTTTAATTTATGTATGTCGAAGTTTTTTTAAATCGAAGTATTATATATAGGCATGTATTATAATTTTTTACTATTGCAAAAATGAATTTAAAGAAATCAGGAAATAGTATGATACTTATAAACTGTAAAATAAAATAGCAAATGCAACCAAGTTGACTATATATTTTCTTATAGAATATGGGTTTTATGTATATCACTATACTCAACTGCTGTGTGTACTCAAATGTGTATTTTTGCTATGTACAAGGACAGCAAAACTGTTGTAGTCATGGTTGCATGCTCTCCAGACTGGCTCAGCATCAATAATCTAAAATAAGGAGTTTAAATGACTCCATTACTAAGCGGGATTTGACAAAACGACTTGAACCAAATCGATCCTTATGGTGATTCCTGATTAGACGATTCCAAAGTTTTAAGGTCATTGGTCACTTAGTTTTTGAAATAATACCGCTTGAAATTCATAGTTTATATTCTATACTTTTGTTAATTTGCAAATCTTAAGAGCTCATTGAACATAGTTTAGACAAATTAGTTATTAATAAATATAAATCTCAAATAATATGGCTCAGAATCAAAGTAATACAGGAAGGCGTTTCTTATAACATTTCAAATCTTCTACATGTGTGAGCAAATGTTTACCTAATGTACACATAACTTCAATTCAATTATGAGAGACGTAGCGTATAATTTTTAAACGGCAAATTATAGTGGTTGAACCCTGTTTTATAGAATACTACATTTACATAGTTTGTCATATATATATTTTTAATTTTAAATATTCTTTTTCAATACATTTTTATAGCTACAATGCCAACTCCATCATGGAAAATTGGGACATTTCTATTTATTGTGATGGTGGGATTAATTTTAATTGCTTTTAATTTCTACAAGGAAAGCGCAGGCAATATTTTACTTTCCTACGGCGGAAAATTTTCGAGAACATGGCTACTGCAAGAAGTAGAACAGAGATGTACAAATATTACCAACTATTCCAGCGTAATAGAAAATATCAACGATATGACACCGAAACAGCTGGCCCTTAGTAATCGTGATAAGCCGACGAAAGTTCCGCCCTATTTGGACAAAGGATACCTGCGGGATTGTGCGCTGAGTGAAAGTCGACCTCATCTCTACTCTCTCCTTCGATGGTGGATCGAATTTGCCGCTAAACATAACATTGTCTGGTGGATTCGTGACGGGACTTTGATTGGTGCCACAAGGTAAGAATAACCCATGGATTATATTTATAAACATAAGTAGATTGGTTATCTGCAAAATGGCGTAACAATTTGAAGAAATAAGATGGACGTCAAAAATTAAAATTTCTTTTTAGATTTTAATAACCACGATGAAAAGACTAGTAAAAACACAATATCGATATACAATATTTTTTATAATAAACTGTATATGGGTTAGAATAATATATACTTCATTTTTAAAATGATATGTTGACCACAATTGCAAATGTACAATAGTTTCAATGGAATTTGTTTAGATTGCTATTCTATGTATGTATATCGATTAATTTATATCAGTGGTTACTTTTATATCCGGTGTCTTTTTACCCAAGAAAAATTTTATATCAAAAACAATGAGGGTGATATCATTTAAATTAGTTTATTGATATTTTAATAATTTATTGAGCACGCATATGCTTTTTAGTTTATTCTATTTGTTAATTATTGTTTATAGATAACTACTATATATAGTTGATAATATATTTTTATTCATAAAAAATAAAATACTATGAATCATGACAGGAGCACCATGGTTTACTTTGTTGAAAAAAAAGAGTTAATGTATGTATAACACTATCATATATAAGTAAAACTAAATCCTGATGTTATTTCTAAGAGTTAATGTAGAATGAATTTGTGTAGGTATTAGGTGTATTAGTTCCTGTAATTAAAATTTTAATAGCTTCCAATTCATAAGTAACTTTTAATTCTTATCGATCACTATCAACATATTTAATCTTCATCTTGAAGTTGATGCGCCAAAAACTTACAAATAGAATAATGATTTCACAGTTTTATTTGATGATATGTATATATATATACGCGCCAACTGTTTATAAGCACCATAATAATTATTATGTGGGAAGCATGAATGGACAGCCTACCTCATTGTACCCAATTTCTAACTATCTATAATAAAGTCAAAGTCTCTGATTGATAAGTGAAAATATAGTTATTCAATTTATAATCTATTAGATATACAATAATTGAAAACCCTGGCGTGATTGTATACAAGCGCCTGTCAGTTCTTTAAGATTTCTCAAGATTCCTGGTTTAAGTAAAATAATTTTGATTCTTCATCCACTAAGAATCTTTGCATGAATATCAAAAAGCACAAATATTCCCAATATGTATAACGTGTCTATTGGTCTCTGTGCTGAGAAGCATTAACTTATAAATAATTAATATATTATTACAATATTTATAGTTAAATTTTAAAATAGTTTTATAGTTATTTTTAAACATAACAATACCGTAAACAATATCTTAATATGTTGTGTGTATATATTGACCTAACTAAATAATAATGAAATTTGTGTGCATGAGTAGTCACTTGTTGACAATGCCAAACTTACAAATGTGGGAAAATACTGTCAACTTAATGAACATATTGATTATCCGTAAATTCAAAATTAATTCAACAGCTGTGTCGGTAGATTTATTAACTATCTATCTACATGTAAACAACAGAGCCATATGCGCCACACTATACATACCTACCTTGCAAGGAAATATAAAGTTTTCTCCCCGAGATAGGTACCGCTATAAATGAGACAATTCTCCTGTTCTGCATTTTACTGCTCATACACCTCGACTCCGAAACATATTTGTGTGGAAGAGCTTATGAAGTGTAGGTATTTAGTAACTTTCCAATTATGCGCAAAATGGTATATAATATGCTGTAAAATTCTAAAATAAAGTTTGATTGTAAGTTATAATATTTTAAGAACATGTATTATTTGCTGCTCTGAAAAATAATGTTGTCACCAGCTAAAGGTTTATTTGTTGACAACTTTAAAGTTTCTGGCCACGTGTATACGAAATGTAATCAATATATACTTTTTTCAACCGAGTGTAAAAAAATAACTTAAAATTTCATTATTTTGAATCGTGAAATTTGTAGGTATATTACAAAGTATTTTTATACTTAACATTAACGAAGAAGCAGTAATATACTCAGGACAAACTATACGAAAAACAAACTAAAAGTAACGCGACAGCCGACTATGAAATATAAGTTTAATAAACAAGCCTGCTAATCAATTTTGCATTTTTCTTCAAAGTCAGGATTATAATTTTCTATTTAGAACGTTTTGGCGTATTGGTGTTGTCACTATTATTTCAATAATATTATATAAATAATGCAAAGTAATCCTGATATTATCATATGTTACACATTTCATTATTGTCTACATAACATAACTAGTTGAAATACATATGAAAATTATTCCAAAGTAGTCATCTGCAGAAATCGGTACTGGTCAGTTTGATATATCCACTGAGGTCCATAGTGTGGTTTCTATAGGAACCAACGCCTTTAAATATGGAAGGATCAGTCTTATTTTTATACAACTATATGTATTATAATTGGTGATAAAATTATTGCTCTATGGTTCTATTGTTCCATAGTTCTATAAGTATTTCTAATAACGATTCGAAGTTAATAATTTTAAAAGTTCAAGTTTAAAACCAGTATCGGAATTAATTTAATTTTAAACCTCAAAGGGTGAGTTATCAAGTTAAATAACTTTCTAAATAAAAATAAACATTCACTATTTTCTATATAAGAAATCAGAGCACTGTCTTTGTTATAGTTTATTTATTATTAATTGTTTGCTGTAAAAAGAAAAAAATATGGAAAAAGACGTATTGAACAAAATTGAACAAAGGTAAGTAATCTGTACCTATCCAAAATAAATATTACCATTATATGTAAAACAGAAAAATCATAATTCCATTTAAATTAACTAATTTTTTAGTAATAAAATAAATATTTCTTCAGATTCATATATCTTCAAAAATTTATGTAATTGTTGAAAGCGATTTAAAACAGGGCTTCATAAGAGTATTCATAACAATAGTTAAATTTACAATAATTATAAAAATGAATAACCAGTTTTATACAAAATTTCATAGAAAATGGTACAAAAAACCGACATATAAAATAATAATAAAACAGGAACCTGAAAATAGCCACCCCACCCCACCCTTATTATGAAATCAAATTCTTCCCTTATTTAAACAAATTTGGATTATTCACTTTTATCGAATATGTGATTAAAATTGAAATTATATAACGAGTTCGAATAAATGGATATAAATTGAAACATATAATTTAGTTTAGAAAAGGTCTTCTAGTTAAAGAGTTAAAAAGGTGGTACCCGTACTTAGTTTACTTTGGGGAAGTGTCTGTTAGGGGGTACCTTATCTTGAGTCAACAGCATAGTAAGGTAGAGTGCACTGTTTTTTCTCTCACTTTCTTCAACTTCCCCGGCATTTGCTTACCCAGGTTTCTATTACTGCTGGGTGGACAGCAGAGGAGCATTAGGTTGTTAGTCTGAACTGGGGCTCGAACCTGGAACCTAAGCCGGCGCTCTAAGCTCTGGACCACCTCACCCTCAGTGGAAGAGTTAAGAAGAAAAAGAGTAATAAATAAGATCTTAAAATTTCCCTTTTCTGAATTGCCCTCCCCTCTCCCCAGTTTTATAATGTCTGCCAAGTCTCTCTAAATGTATTATTTAATTCTATTCTCTTAATGTTTTGTGTTAATCACCTATCGCTAATATGTTAACATTTACGATCAAGCATCAAAATTTTACAAAATTATAAAGCTCAATAAAATAGCGTTCGTCCTAGTCTTGCTTATATAGTAAAATTCATTTATCTTCGAAGTATAATATTTATATATGTATGTTTCATGTGACGTATATTAAAAAAAAGTCTGCCCGTATAATCGTAAGCTGAGGGTAACTGAGTCAAGATTGTTTGTTTTGGCCATTAAAGAAACCCATCTATAGTTTTATTTTATTTACTCCTGTATCATTTGCATATATGGATAAATATGGATATTATTTATATATTAAAATATATTTAGGGATTAATTTTAATTTTAAAATTAAAATTATGTAAATTGCGTATTTTTGAAAATCGACCGAACTTCATGTCCAATACTATGTACATATAAATATAACTTTGTCTTTCTTCCATATTTAAGACTACTTTTCCGAAGTTAATTACAATGTTGTATACATATACTTTTCCCAATTCAGGCACCGGGATATAGTCCCCTGGGACTCCGACATGGACCTCACTATAATGTCTCAATTCGAGCCCTTGCTTCGCAACTTAAGTACGCCTCGTGGCACACTCAACGCATCGCGAGTAAATATCGTAACTCGTCCTGCAGAGCATTGTGCCTACGACGCCGAACGGCTTGACTGTCGAGGAAATTGGGTGAAAGCGCTGGTGGACGACTGCTCGTTCTGTGGCCCACTAGCCCGCTTTTTCAGAGCCGAGAGGAGCAGTAGAGCAGATCTCTATATGGCCGGTATTGATTTTAGCGGTGACGGAGGGCGTTTGATGCTCTATGATGAGTCGCACACGGAATTCATGGTGGGAAAAGTTCTCTACCCGCTTGAGTGGATTTTCCCACTGAGAAACTGTTCGATCATGGGCCTTGATGTGTTGTGCCCACGAGATACGGATCGATATTTGCGGGCCTACTATGAAAACTATCGAGCAAAGTACGAGTGTCGGAAGAAGACGTGGGAAAAAGTAACCTAGGAAACCAATTATATAGCGGATAATCCGCATTAACACATTTAGGTATATAAACATGCAGATATAAACGAAGTTGGTTTAAGGGAATAATATTAGTAAAATGACATTCTTAACCATACTATTTGGATTGAGCGCATCAAAATATGGACCTAGCAGGTACATAAGTAAATTCTTATATTATAGATATAGAATCAAAACTAAAGCTTGTTCCAACTGTTAAATAAATTTTGTGCAATATCGAAAATTATTGACAAATTCAATATACTTGTGATAGTATTACTACTATACAATTGTTTTAAAACCATTTGTTATAGATACAGTCGATTTTTTAATGCAGAACAAAAAAAAGTTTTTGTGTTTCAAATATACATGTAATTGATAGTAAATAGATTTAAGGACAAAATATGTTTTGTAAATATTTAATAATGTATGTGTATAATATATATTCATACTATGCCACCCCATCACATTTTTCTCAATGTTTATTTTTTTGTTAAATTTTATTTAATTCCATATTCATGAAAACATTAAACATGTGTATATACTTACATATATATGTAATCAAAATATTTGGTGTTATTTTGGCTATTCCTCAAAGCAATTCTAACATTATGTATTATACTGGGACAAGTGTAATAAATGTTTCGGTTATTGAGACATCAAGTATTTTGTTTTAAATTGTGTTAGCCTAGGAATAGAAATGTTTAATTAACAGTTATTTTGTTTTTAACTTTAGTTTAAAATAAATATAATATAATATATATTTTCCCGAAATAAAAATTGAGTTTATAAAATATTGACAATCGAATAAAACCTGTGAGATATTAATTGAAGTATTTTTGTGTTCGGAATTTTTTTAGCTCTTCACAAATTATATTTATAAACTTCAGCAAATCATTCTTACTATAGGAAACTAGGTATATAATATTTTTTTAAATAAATATAGAATTATGTTGCTAAATTTCTTCGTTACATGAACATTTGATTCCTTCATTATTTGTTGTTGTAATGTTGGCTCATGGTACATTTATATACTTGTCTCATATTGATTTCGTTATCTACTACTGGCCAAAACTAATTTTGATTAAACCACTACCAGTCAATTCCTTTGAAAAAATAATTATTTATAAATTATTTCACTGGCGAAATATTTATGGATTGCAACTCACTGGACATGATAACACAACAAATAAGTGAAGCGTGTATGCGATAACTTAATGACTCACAAAACCATGCAGAGAATAAATGGCAAACTAATATACTGTGGATAAATATACTTAAAACTGAGTATAAGTGACCAGAAAAACCCAGTTTGCTGAATAACCGTTTCCATTTATTTCAATAAATAATGTTTCACAGCTATAAATCGTGGATAGTTACTGCAAACTTGGATACACTTTGTTCTTTGAAAATTATAACTTTTCCTGATTTAATTAAATGTAACATTATACTCATAAGATGAATATTTAATTCTTATATGCAAGGTGTTATACGCATTTATAAAGAAAGTTTAAACACATGAGTCTGACAAGCCTTTAATTACTTTTATTGTTCAAGCAACTATAATGAATATACATAAATTCCAGACATATTTCGAGTTACATTATATATATGTATATATTGGTATACTGAAGCTAATCCTCCATCATTCACATACAGAACAAATAATTTGGTTCGATTAATTATGTATATGCCACAGTTTATTTAAGTCATGGAAATCAATCATAATAATAACAAATTTGAAGTATTTAATCAAAATATATTCCGTCAAAACCGAAATTAAAATTTCAAAAGGTACAGTTATAACTTATATAACGTTAGCCAAAGAATGGGTATTTTAAATTATTTCGTAATGGCCCTGTCACACCTTGACGATTTAGTCAGCGTATACCCGACGTATGTAAAACGTTGGCATACGCTGAACAAAAG
>JAYRBW010151731.1:0-14260 GCA_036023295.1 Invenusta paracnida | reverse complement strand
GCCATAAATAGTAAACTTGAAAGAGACGAACTTATGCACCTTATCTATTAATCCACTTATTTTCCTAACAATCATCTTCCGAAGGCACTGGTTCTATGTCCGTCATTTTAGGAGAACATTTTCCGTCTTCAGACTTCCATCCCCAGTTCTATGGATTGCAAGACTTTAGATTCACCCAATGTGCATGATACTTGGCAACACTTTCTGTTGCCGGCATAGAAATATACGTATTTGTTGGCCGCTTATTGTTGATAACCTAACCCTAACGCTACGTCTATTTCTATGGTTGGCGGTAACTTCTCTGTACTAACACCATAATTTGAAGATGCTACTGCATACATGTAGCGACTATATCTTAGGTCATCGAGTTTCTCATCCTTCCCTCCATACATTATGACAAACAACTTCTGACCTGCAGCTGAAATTTCTTCTGCATTGGCTTCTGTTGAATAGAAGGGCTCGCTTATTGATCTTCTTTAATCTTCATCTGTTTCAAGAGAGCTCCTTTACCTTGTCCAAATCTGGCGGAGATGGTATCATAATCACTGCATGCATGCAGAAACAAAATGTTTTTTACTTATATCAGCTGGACAATACTTTTTGATAGTGTCACGAACTCGGAAGACTTGTAGACCAGCTTTCAACTTCTTGGTAGCTTCTGAAAAAAATAGACATCATGTAGCAGAATCTGAACTTCACAGTAATGAATGAGTAATTTAAGGACATCAGTATCATCTGACACAACCACATCTTATGTACAGCAGGAGATTTATTTAAGACTTGTTCAGCAATCCTAATGTTTGCATCACTGACACTTTGATATACATTATAACCATCCTCTTCCAAACATTTTATTAACATTGCTATTAGTTGGGTTTTGTTTGCATCATTTGTAAAAAAAATCTGCAGGTTGTCTCGAATGATCAGATCTTTTGCAATTTTCGTGTAAACAGCTGTTCGTCCACCTTCTCTACACCTGTGCTCATGATCCTTTGTTGAAGCCGAGTATCCATCAAAGACAACAGTAGAACTATTCCCATATATATTTTTCACATTTCTCACGTACCGACTTACAACCTCCTTGTATGTGGAACCTGTTTTCCAAAACACACGATGTAATAACGCACCTCCATCTATAACACAGGTAGCATTTGTTAGCTCAGAGAGATCTGCTGCTGCCACACCATTCTTCAAAAGTGAGGCTAGTGATGATTTGTTTCCTTTCCTCACCATATCATCCTTGAACAGAACAGTTGGTATAGGAGCTAACTCATAAGCAAAGAGGCCTGAATATTGTCACTCCTTTCAACTTGAATCAATAATCTGGAAAACAGTAGTATTGGATCTACCTATGTGTATGGTTTCGTCTACAAATTTTGTTCCTTTTCGAAGATTGTCAAGAGTCTTAACTTTATCAGTTTTATTGAATGACATTTCCATGTAAGTCTTGTTGTCCATTTTCTTCTGCATCATGATTTCAACATCTTCTACATTATCGTAGTTGATGCCATCTTTTGCATCAATTTATGCTTGTCCAGAGGATAAATGCAATGTTTGATCAGCATCATCGAAGGGGTTCTGATTCTACAACCACGATACCATTATGTTGATATCCTCACTATCGCGTTTTATTCTGCTGACTCCCATTTCAACGTGTTGCTCACTAGTAATTCAGTAAATTCACTCATTGCCTGATGGATTCCAGCGCATCGGTGCATACTGTCGATCCAGAGAATTCAGTGATTCAGTGAATCCGCGACCCCGTGTTAGTCCACCTAGGCTTTTCAATGTTCTCATCTAAAGTTGTTCAATTGAAAGATCTGTGGATATGCCGGACAAAACCAGACCTTCTGACAATGTGATATCCGTGAGAGATGAACTGATTGTAGGGCCAGGAATAATTTTTTGAAAGATCCCACATCAGTTGAAGATATAGTCGATTTGATTTGGCATAGTTACTATGACCTGTCCCTGCAGATTGACCATTTGGCTACAAGGTGTATGTTCCAGTCACCAGTTCTTTCGGATCTGTTAAACAATTTCAAAACAGATTTATTGTGCAAATATTGCAACCACAATTTTGCTGTGCATGAGACATTCGTCAAGTAATTACAAGTATGCTTGTAAAGTTTCAACATTCTTTCATCATAACGAAGGTTAGCAAAATGTAGCATGTTATTTTATCCTTGTTTCCCTGTAGCTTGCCATATTCTTGGCACACTTCCTCAAATCCTTGAGAGCATATAATACATTTTTCAATCTGTTTCACTAATTCTGCCATATCACAACCTGCAACAAAAGAGAGTACAGAATTATAATAAGAATCACAAACCCACAAAGTCAAATAGATAATTCTTAAAACTCAAACAAAACAAGATGCTAAATATATTTCAAGACTATAAAATACTGAGAAGTTTATTATTGCTTGAAAGATATTCACAGTGAGACAAAATATCACACTTGAGCAAAAAATATTTTTTGTTAAAGATCTTTAAACTAAAACTGTCATTTAAGACTATGATAGTAGTCTATACTAATATTCATATTTAAGTATGCCGATTATATATAGTTTGCTATCAAATTGTGAACTTATACTATGATTATATAGAAAAAAATATTTTTTATTAGCAGAGGCTCACGGTGTGCAATGTTGAACGTACTAATAAAATCACAAGACATTCTTGCTAAGTTAGACAACGTAATAGCTAGGTATTGACATAGAAATAGATGTCTATCATTAAATATGATTATTGTTCACTTGACCAATAGAATTTACGAATTGATACATCGATAAATGTGGAAGTTATGTATCATTCGTATGCTGTGTGGAATTTAGAATTTCTAAAGGAAGTGTACAATTCATTAGTACTTTTATTATAAATAAAAAATACAGAAGATTATAATTCATCGTCAGAAGTTTATTCTTAACCTTAGTAAATAAGTGGTCATTTTTTAATAAAAATATTACAATTCGATACTGCTTAGAATAGTACTCGAATTTTAGAGAAACTTCCAAAAAGAAGTGAAAAGCGGCTAAATAATCTCTTATTTGAAAGGCTAGCATAGGTAATTTGTATAACATGTGCTATCATTGGTATAGATGTACATTCTACCTATGTTAATTTTTCAAATGAGAGATTGATAATCTACTCTAAATTCAAAATTATTAAATATTTAAGATACTTACTTTTGATGGGGGAAAATCAAAGAGTGACAATTATTCAAATTGAACAATATGCCAGCTTTGTGGCACATTAAAACACAGATAAAATTAGACATTTCTTGGCCAATAAGAGATCAACAAAACTTTGTAATAAGTCAGCAGTCAAATTCGTTATGTGTATTTGGAAATAAGAAGGGGGAGAGCGAGAGTAGACAGGCTGCCATAATCACGTGTGCAGGAACAGACTTGCTTCCTCAGCTTTCAAATCAATAGCTTCAATTTTATATGTCACATGTCAAGGTTGCCATTAATTTAATTTTCGAAGTATGTATTGGAAATATTAATTAATTTATATAACCATAACCTTTTTTGCCCACAACGGATTATAGTGAATTTTGGATATTTTGTTCCGATCCATGTACTGTGTTGTTTTATGCAAATTTTAAGCTTTACATTATTTTTTTTCTAAATGTCCCCTGTTTTTTAGGCTAATTTGACTGGACTATAAAGCAATCAGTTAATTAGAGGAAATAAATAAGCATGTTATTCGCACCACAAAAATCATAATTTTTACTAAACTTCATATTTTAAGAAACTAATATTAAAATATTATACCCAATGATTTATTCTATATTAGAGTAAGCCTTGTACTCTTAGTCTATATAAAGTGCACGTATTTAATGTGGTGAATGCACATCCTTTTAGAAGGCGAAACATCACATCTATACAATAAAGGTTGGATCGCAGTGGCCTATGTGCGACCAATCTACGACTTAAAGAATATGAGCTTAAATAAACGTAATCCAGAAATAATAGATAAATCCTATGATTTCTTAAATATATTTTTGATTTGCCGACTCAGTATATTGTTACAATTTTATATAAAAGTGAAACAAATGGTATCTATCCTTAGATTTAGAATAGATAGAAATAGCTAAAATATTTAGTGTTTTTCGATTTAATCATGGCTGATTAAATCCTTTGATAAATCTAGAATTTCCAAAGGAATTCCTTTTTGCCTACATCATGAAACTGCTATGGAAAATATCTCCAGTCGTAAGCTTTGTCTAAAATTGTAAGCCAACGTTCTGTGCAGAGCTCTATTGCACACCAGGCTACTGTCCCAACAGTTCTTCAGCTTGGTGTGTACTGACATTTAGATTTTATTAATTCACTTTTAATTGTATCTTTATAGTGAATATATAGAGAGAAGTATTTTTTTAATAAATTTAATAAGCGTTCGAACGTTTATGAATGAGACTTTTTACGATAGAAGTTATTCAAGTTTTGTCCTTCTTTGTTAAAGGGATAAGTTCTCGAGAGATCTGCTTTTGTGCTTTTTCAAAAGCGTTAACAAACAGAATGAAGACAGTTAAAAAGTTTAAATATTTTTATTAAAAAGACTATTTAAAAATCAAATAATTTTATATTTAAGGTTGTCTTTATAAGGTATTAATTTTCAAACCGAGAACATTTGCTTTTTAACTTTGTATTCAAATGATGTATAACGTTGCCTGTAAATAAAAACTGTTTTGTATTTAGTAGGTGCATTATAGGTGATGTATAGCCAGTGTCATCGAGAAATTTAAAGGCATCATATTTTAGTTCCGAGAAAGGTGGCAATTGTCTTCCTTACGTCTTGTTGAGAAGTTTGGTGTTAACAATACAGGAAAATTTGATGATAAACATAAACCCGGATGACAACGATTTTATATCAACGCAGTTAGAGTGGATCGGAAGGCCTGTATTAGCAGGTTTCGCTGATGTAGATGTAATGAGACGTTACTTTCTGATGAGTATAAATATATTTAAAGTTGTCAGCTCACCTAGCTACCTCCTTGGAGCACACCGTCCTAATATACGGCCGCGTATGCACCACCTGTGCATCGCCAGTGGCCGATGTCCTATTTCCACCACCACCTCCAGTCGTTGATGACACAATAGCTGCACTACTACCACCCACTGTCACCCCGGAAGACGTGGGCGTGGGCGTTGGCGGTGCACCACGCGACTGACGACCCGCCGGTGGCAATCCTAGATTGGCTGGCCGACGAATTGCCGCTGCAGAGGTAGTTGCTTGCCCTCCTGCAGCCGGAAAAATGGAGGGTACAATGGGTGTTGAGGAAGTGGCTGCAAGGCTTGAGTGAGCTCGTGTGACACCCGCACGTGGTGGCAGGGGGGGAGGTGTGGTTGCTGAAGAAGACTTATCCAGGTGGTTCACAGAGCCTGTGAGGAGTTGACGAGTGACCACGACCCCGCTTCCAGTAAGAGGTGACGTGGCAGCTCCGGATTGGCTGTTCAGGTTCTCGAGACTGAAGCCCATGTAAGCTAAAAAGGAGGTAATGAGGAAATTATCATATTAGAAAATAGAATTCATGAAAATGTAAGAAACTAGAAAGGATAAGCCAATAGTGATTTAATGTTCATAAAATCTTAACATAAAAGTAGGGAAACCCTGTTAACGAAATGATGTTAAGTTTAAACATATAATGCCACATTTTTGCGGTCTAAATAATATTTTTGAAATGTCGTGTATCAAATACACAACTATAATAATGTTAATCATGCTATAGTTTCACATCATACAAAATTAAAAAAATATTATAAACAGAAAAACCTTAGCAAATATTAGATTATGACAAACTAATAGATTTTTTCTTATAGAATAATACAAATTTTCGATTACAAATCTAGAAATTCTTTGCATTCATATACCTCAGTTCGTGAATCAATAATGACTAGTTGTCTAATCTTTAATAAATAGAGTTGTCTTAAAACCAAAGTATAATATATAATAATATTGAATAAAGATATTAACTCATACTTTGATATTTGGTAGTTGAAATAACCCATAATCCATAGTAATCCATAATACATAGGTAAAAGCAACCAACAATTAAAGTAAGGAATAAAAGTATAGTATAATGTTATTTACATATTTATCCAAATGAAGTATTTTATAATAAATTGTTATATACTCGTATAAATCATTATATTAACACAGTAAAGTTATGCGCATACATAACCCTATTCATAGGAAAAATAGGATATTATAAATTACTAATGATTCAATGGGACTAATCCATTGATTTTAATGAATTTATTTGCTATATGCTAAATAACCAAAACTTGCTTTTTGACTTTAAAAGTTATATGTCTATTAATCAAACAAAAATTGATCAAAACTGACAGATGTCACATAATCAATTCTATTTTATTTTACTCATAAACTTACATGGCAATTTAAAACTTATTTTTATTATGTTATTTAAAACGTTATTCATAGCTATAAATCTAAACTATAGATATTTGCTTTACTTTATAAACAAATATATAAAAACCGATTATATATATAATATGATTAATTTCTATGATCAAAACAAACTTCGGAATAAATCTTTATTTAAAAGCTATTATAGTTAGTTGGGCATCATCTTACAATATTTACAAAAAAATATTAATTAAATCTAATAAAATTAACACGCATAAAGCCGAAACATAATATTAAACATAATCATTCGTGCTTTCTAAAGTTTAGAAATTAACACGCATACTTATCAAGAAAATTACACATAACACGTATTCGAAACTAAAACCCAATAGAGTTGTTAAGCGGTATAAAAGATTACGGCTATTGTCACACCAGTATAAATATATGTATGATACACACATACCTTCTCGAATAATATATATCCTGGCCATTGCATAATCTTTAGAGATATTATTCCAACAGCTGTAAATTATTACATCGAAGGAAGTGGGTAAATCTGCTTTTAAAGTGATATCACAAATTGCACATACATACAGACAAAAACTATACATAAAGCAGATAGATACGATACAAGTCTTATAACGCGCACTACAGATCAGCGACTATGCACTAGCTAAGTAGACACAAGACAGATTCAGCGACAGAGAAAACCAAAAGACACGTCCATCCTCGCTGTAAATTACATTCCACACATTCCTACAGGGTCGCCTGCTTCTATATATTATAGACATAAAGGAGGTATTACTATATAGTGTAATATATTGTAGTTTGAGGGCAGGAATAAAAAGAGACAGAGAAGACTTAGACACTAAAGTCATAAACATACACACATATATACATAGGTGGGTGGATAGTTAGGGCTTTTTGAGATAGCGCAACTACACACGTATACATTTTAGCTCACACACTAAAAAAAGGGAGAGTCTAGCATCATCCTAAAGGCAAGAAAACAACATCTAATACTAGCAGCTTGTCATAGCATAGCAGTGTTAGAAGATTTCAGCTAAATCATCAGCTCCTTCAGCACCCCATGGTTGACGATCAGACCAGAGTGGGTCAGACTGAAAGAAAGGAACGAATGGTGACTCGCTCGCATTCATCTATCCAGCTTCCGTCCGCTGTTAACTAGCCAACTAATAAGTGACTATTACTGTCCGGCATGTAATATAGTACCTCTCTAACATCGCTAATCTATAATGTATACGTACATAGTGCTGTGCAGTTCTTTATACAAGTCAATTGCCTCGCTTGAATTGGACGTATGTTTCATAGATCCACACGAATGGTAGGTATGCTATGTATTATTATATTTGATGGAATACTCTAGGCTAGGCTGGTCAGTAGAACCCAGTCTGGGATGGATAGAATGTGCATACGTGCTAGTAGACGCATGTATATAAAACACCAGTCAACTAGTTAGTTAACAATTATTAGATTTGGGCAGAAATTCCACGAATATTGCAAAATTGTACACTAGCTCCTTCATATTTGTGTTACACCAGGAAAGACATCTATCGCTTAAATTGAAATGGAATGTCTACATGATATATATATATATGTTTATTTACCACCAAAGATTATAAGCCGATGGCCGTATAAGGCACTTACTTTGGCTCGCCCTTACTTTCAATATTTAAGACATCATAAATATCTATAGTATCTTATTGTTTTATATTTTGTCATTCAGTGTGAATTATATAATAAATCATATTTAATACATCATTATAAAAATTAAAAACAGATGCTGAAAAATAAAAGTTAATGAAACTAAATTTGAGATGAAAGTCTAAATATGGTATATTGTTATTTTTATACATTAATATCATTGTTAAGTTCTTCCATTTCAAGAAAAATAAACTTTATTCATCACTAATATATAAAATTTGATTCCTGTTTGTTTTGGCCATATACCAATTCTATGACCAATTTAATAATCGGATCAACATTCAGCCTCGTTTTGGAATGAAACATAAACTTCTGTTTCAATTTTTTTCTACTATCTCACTCGTTTTGAAAATATTTTTTGTAACAACTTGGAAAAAATTAAATGACAGTTGCATTATCCCCCACCCCATTTTTATTATAAAGACAGGGACCAAGACGCATATTTAAAAGTAAAAGAGAGATCAAACTCTTTTACTCTTCGAGTATCCCACAGCAGGAGTCGGAGTCCCATGAAGATGGTGCAGTTGTAGTTGTCCCTGCAGAGGTGACACTACCTGCTGCCCTCCTACAGTGTGATGGTAATCGAGTGGGCCTCCCACAGCACCCTGCAAGAAGAGCTGATGGTTTGAGGGGTGCATAAAAACTGGATGTTGTTGTCCCGGCTGTCCTGTGGAAAGAGCATAGGCGCCAGCAGGGGGAACTCCGGGCCCCCGGATGACGGAGATACCCGCGTGCGAGTAGTCCTGGACACTGCGACTGTGGGGCAGTTTACTGGCTATGGAGGTCGCAAGAGGAACGACTGAACTGCGCTGGTCATCAAAGTGGACAAACTTAACAGACAAAGAGGAGAGTGCAGAGCTCATTCATTAACATGGAATAATAATATTCGACTCAAAGTAAAAAATATTTGGACTAAATATAAATATTTAGATTATTCAAAATAGTCTTATTTATGTCTTTAATACATTTGTTTGTAACTATTGCTAGAAGTATTAATACATCATGAAATGAAATCTAATAATAATAATTATATTTTAATGTTAGGAATTATAACTAAATGTAATTTTTCATTTAAAAAATTATTGATTTTGTATTCATTATATGTTATAAATTATTTAAAGTTATTTTAGTAAAATTGGTAGCAAATAAGTAATATTTTACTTTTTGTTTTTATATTTTTTAAGTATTATATAAGTATCAGTAAAAGATATAACAATCAATTATTATAAATATAAGTTACAATTATACCTAAACTGTTATACAGCTTTTGTTAATTTAGATAAAGGTCTTATTTTTTAGCTTTACGGTATTAAAAAGCACCAATTTACTTACAATAATCAAGAGAAATCAAAAATCTATTGTTATATTCAATATTCTGTGTTTTTATTAATAAAAATAAAATACTTATAAAAAACATTGAATCACATTGTTTTTAAAACATTTCTTACAAACAATTGTTCGCAAGTGCACAATTCACAATAATTAAAATTTGAGTAGCTTTTAATTTCACTCTCAACTCCTATCAAACAGAACAGAAAGGTATTTTTCTGTGTTTGTTTATTTTTAAGGAAACATATAAAGCTATTTATAATATGTATATAATATTATTTACTTATTTATATAAATGAAGTGTTTATAATAAATTGTTATTTACATCTAAGTTAGATACTTCATAGGGAGATAATCAAAATAGATACATATAAATAGGTATCTTAAATCTAATTTATTTTACATAACGTGTGAACAAGAAATCTTAATTATAGACTGTATGTATATAAAAGAATAAGCATTTATTTTACCAAAATTTTCTTTAATATATTTCATGAATGAAGAAGTTTAAACGTAGCTCCAAGCAAACATTGATAATTTGTAATTGAAGTAATTATCATCTATGAATATTACTAGTTAAATCAATTGCCATTAAAGGCATACAAATTTGTCATACTATATATTACGTTCATATTTAGAAGGTTACGGCATATATACTTGATATTATTACTGAATACCATATCTATAAAGTTTGACTATTATAGTGCAACTGTTTCAAACGACATACAATAAAAGAAATTAGATAATGTTCATTATATAATAAAAACAATTTAAAAAATAAGATTAAACATTACAGGATTAAAAGGATTAAAGGAATAAAAACATTTTCTAATACAAACAAATTTGTAAATTTACAAGTATAAAGTTTAACACAATATGCGATATTTTGCATAATTTTTTGTCTGTACCAAATTAAACCAAAACCTAAGAGTTACCAGTATGCCTACTAAACCCACACAGACGTATTTGGAGCTGGTATAGTATATATACGTAGTACACCTAATAACATTATCCGCTGGGCGCGAATTTCTTGAGTTTACTGAATACGTCGTCTTGCTATCATTATTTCTCAAGACGCTTGTATTTCACCCCCTAAAACTGGATGTATGTACTGTCTACACCAGCACGGAATATTATAACTAATCCAACAGTTGAACATACACTACAACGATAGACTTTCAAGCTAGTATACTTTTTCTCCCCTCGCCGTGCCAGAGAAGGTTCAAAACCAACTAGGCAGCATGAGCTGACATTCAATATAATTTAAGGATAGACAGGGCGATAACGAGTTCTACAATATCTTATAATACACATATATATAATATAAGTCAAACTGAATGCGTACTAAAGTCAGCAGATATTATTCCAACTAGGATTCTAGTGTAGCCTAGATGTGGGCATAGGAATTTCAAAGTATAAGGCAAGGGAAGAAGTTAATTTGTGTACACTACATTAGAAATGGATAACATGACCAGACAAAATTTCAGTCAAAAATTGTTAAACATAATTTTACTTTTTAATATTCGCCTTAAGCAAATTAAGTGAAATATATCAAAACCGTTTTTAAAATGTGCGTATAAAAATAAAAGAATAGCCCTCTAAGGTTATATTTGTAGTTCTTAGTCAATCTGAAGAACAAAGCAATTAACATTAAGAAAGGAAATTGCTCATCGAAACTAATCATGTATGAAATAACATTGCTAATAAATTTAATTAAATAATATACAAAACTTTGTGATCTTTACATTATAATTTTAAGAACATAGTAACACATACTTTGTCTAGTTTGTATACGTAGAGCATAACATTTAAATTAATGATACATAAAAAGTTGAAGTTAAATAAAAGAACACTCCAGAATAGGGATTAATTATAATAAATTATCAATAAACTAATTTTATAATATAAGCGTAAATCATAAAACATTTTAGTATTAAAATTACACTAAAATTAACTTACGAAATAACAAATCTCATACTGAGATGTTATTCAAATTAAAATATAATGCAGCCAGATCATAAGCTCTTATAAGCTAAGTTCCAAACGTGTTTTAAAAATAAAATTAGCAAAGTAATTATTAATTTATTACTTAGGAAGGTTGTCAGTAGAATATTGACAGTTATTATTACATCAATTAGGTTATATATCAAAGTTCCAAGTGTTGGTCAACAATTGAGCCAAATATATTAATATGCTAATTCCTTTCTGAGATTAAAGAAATGAAACAGCTATCAACAGATTGATTTGTACTCAAATAGTGTAATCTTAAGCTCTAAACTATTCCACGTAGATAAAGAGTGCCTCACATGTGTGCCTCATATGAGTGCCTCACATAATTCAATTACATATTCGAGAAAAAATAATATGCAGAGTAGAATATATTATAATTTAAGGATCTATATTGTGGGCTTGTGGAGAAAATGAAGATAGCAATATTTCAAACTAACTGTGTTCATTTAAAACAGATAGAAAATAACTCATAACTCACTCCTGCTGTTGGCAGACCATAGGCAGCGGCTTCACTACCACTATAGAGGAGACTCTGTTGACTGACCGGCACTTCAGGTGAGGTAGCTAAAGGCAGAGCAAACATTGGCGGCTTGAAAGGGGTGTGACCTCCCCCATGTTGTTGCAATGGAGCAGAGGAGGCACCAATGGCCGAGGAATTGTAGAGGCCACCGCCTCCGCCGCCGGATATCCCTGGGGAGTTGGCATGGTAACCTGCGGCAGTGAGAAAGCCACCAGGGGGCACGCTCCCAGTGTAAAGGGAACCGGGACATGTGGCGGAGGTGGAGAGGTGATTCTGGATGACTGTGGGGTGTGGAACTTCATCACGTCGGTGCATTGGAACTGTCACATTGGGACCGCCAATTGCCTAGCTGCGTGTCTGTGCCTCTACAGAGAATAAATAGTAAATACAGTAGAATTCACCTATATCGAGGTTTTTCAAATGTCCCAATTTTTCTTCCTATCTTTTATATGTTAATCGATTTTGCCTATATCGAGATTTTTTTGTCCCGCCAACTATTTGTTCTTCTATATCGAAGTTTCGGGTTTTATTGGTAATCTTGCATGCAAAGCGTTATTATAAATCAATTTTTGTTTCCAGCCGTCGGAGCAGGCAGGTAATAATCATATAAATGGATCAATAACCAATTTATATTGTTATTATTGATCCATTTCTATTATAATAATATATTTCAACTAGGTTATCTAAAGTACATTTATTGCGTGCCATTAGACCAACCAAAATTAAAATTCGATCGTCAATTAAAATCTTCAGGATTAACTTTGTTTTTCTTGTCAACAATCGTGCATATAATAATATAGCCAATTAAAATAAAAAATGTTGGCGCCCATTGGTAATTAATTGGCAATACACAGAATACGGTCAGTAAAGTTAATTTATAAGCATGTCCAAAAGAAAGAACTGTACTTTTAAGGAGAAATACGAAAGAATTTTGTTATTTAAAAAAGGTATATCAAGAACGGATATTTTTAAACAAACAAAAAACGTGCCGTTGACTACGCTCCTGTCTTATTGTAAAAAGGCAGATGAGATAATTGATCAATATGAAAATAAATTAATAGGAAATAAATATATTACACGACAAACAGTTTTTCTCATAAAAACGTCAGGTTCGTCTATATTGAATATTCACTTATATAGAGGGGTTTTCTGGCCCTTCAGTCTTCGATATAGGCGAATTTTACTGTATTAATAAATCATAAATCTAAAAACTCATTTACAAAAATATTAATGTCTTTTAATGGTATTTAAGGGTATGTTCAAAAGAAAGAGCTCTTATATCAGTTCCTGAGTCATAGAGAAAACAGGCAGTGATAATTTAGATACACTTCAAAAATAGTAATGCTGAATAATATTGATGAAGACAAAAAATATGTTCAATGCTCAATTTTATTTACAGCAAATATACACAAAAATGGTATTATAGTTAAAAGTAGATTTCAGTTAATAAGATTAAGGTGAAAACAAAATTAAAGCTAAAATCTCCAGTTTTACAAAAAGATACTAAAGATAAAATAATTTTGAAATGACTGTTACAAACTTGTCAAGATCATAAAGGGCATAGACTTTCCATCAAATAATATTGATTATCGATTAAAAGTACCAATTAAATATGTATATTATTTAAAATTCTTAGAATAATTTAGTATTAAATGATTTAGAATCAAATAAAAACTTAACAATAGATTTTATTATTAATGGTTATTTATGGAATTGATAATGTTAAATCTGTCTCAGTTGACACTAAAATTCTATACATTAATTATGCAAAATTGACATAGTTTGAATGTTAAGCATATAAATGTTTAATTGAAAGGAATAAAATATTAACAACAAGTTTACTTCTAAATACAGTAGAATTCGCCTATAACGACTTTGTCTATAGCATCAGTTTGCCTATAACAACGCTTTTGGCTATGTCCCTGCAGAATTCCTATATAATATATATAGATAAGTTCATCTATAGCGACTTTGTCTATAACGACAGTTTGTCTATATCAACACATTTTTACAGCCCCCTGCCTGTATAATTTGCCTATAGCGATGCATCATCCTAACTTGCTAACGTTTGAAAGGTACATAATACATATGTAACTCACCATTCTATTATAATACCTATTGGCGCACATACAATACTTTCTGGAATCTTGTAAGTTAATCCTCTTCTTTGTTGGCAACACACAAACAGTTGTGAGTACATAATGTTTATTATTATGTGGGTACATATATATGCAATGACTCATTATTCTTTACAAAGGATTTATTGGTTGGTACTCTCCCTTTATAAACTAACAATCATAGA
>JAYRBW010151720.1:0-14261 GCA_036023295.1 Invenusta paracnida | reverse complement strand
CTCGCACGTTCCTTATATACCCTTGCGGTGTTTCATTGGTTGGAGACTTGCTCGATCCTGATTGGACGTGAGGGGGGTCTTTGTTGGCCTAGAAACGCACCTTCCCTACTACTGGTATATGTATTAGCATCAGTCATTAACTGTACTTAGCTTCATTAATTTATAAAACACAATAAACGAGTTTCTCGTATAACTTTATTATTCTATCGAGTTATTGATTCATTTGTTCTAAAGTAAGTGATTAGAAAATGACCACCTGCAAATAATAATGGTCACTTCAATAATAATAACAAATAGTTACTATTTCTCTTTAAGTGTGAAATCAATTTTTTCAACTTCAACATTAATTCGCTTATACCTATACTTACAAAAAACAAATGTTTTACAACAGCATTTCTATTTTTTATAACATTTGCACAGTATAGGAATGTGGTGGAAGGGGTGTAAAGCTTTATTTTAATATATATGCAATCTGAATTATGTTAAATTATAGTACTTCCAGCACTGAATTCACTTTCTCTACTTCTTTTATTTTATTGAAAAAGGGTGCTTTTTCATTGTCAATTAGCTGAGCAATTAACAATTGGTATTCTGTGTCACCTACCCCATTTTTTTCCCGTTTACCCGCACCCCCCCTCTCATTCTTCTTTATATAATATATCTTTTTCCTCCCTTTCAAGTGCCAGAAAATTGGAAAAATTTAAAAGTAAAAATTAACAATTTGGTTATAATATTTTCTAAATAAATTAAAAGTTTACACAAATATAATACTTTGCAAATAATAAAGAGCAAACTATTAAACGCCATAAAAAAATTGTTAGATGTCTGTGTATAGGTATAAAAATACATTTTCAAAGCTTTCTTATAGGCACCTATAATTTAAATGCAAATAAAGGTTTTATGAAGTCAAAATATAATTTCTCCAAGAAAAATATAAAATGGTTAATAATAAATCCTCAAAACATGCCGAGTTTTTCAATTTTCTACATAAGCGAAAATCCTTTTCCTCAAAAGCACATTATGGCATTTTGAAAACAATTATTTACAAATATATTTAGGTATATTTAATATTTAAAAAACGTATAATAAGTAAAACAACATATTTCAAGAGTATATTTAGTATAAAGAAAAAGTATTTTTTAAATAACAAGTCTTTATCGATTATACGTCAACTCTAATCAGTCAATATACTAAACATATAATCGTATATGCAGGTAATATATATGTAATATAACTTTACTTGTTATATAATATATATATATATACCTATGTATGTATATATATGGTGTGTTCTTACTTAAAATAAAAGAACCTTTATTTACAAAATTCTCTTATATATTATCCATAAAATATTACATATTATGATATTATCGTTAACTATCATTTAATACACATCGACTCATTAGTTTTGTTGTTTATGTCATTGTCAAATTCCACTCATTGTTCGGAATATTGATCTGCAATGAGTTTTCTCTCTATTATTGATATATTCATTAATTAAAAAAATATATAAAACTTTATGGTTAAAAATAACCAATAAACTTTAAATACAATACAATATATATAATACATACTTATGCAATACATATAATAATATGCTTATTTCAATTAATCAATATGTAAAATTTAAGTAAGTGTATTATAAAGTTTTTAAAGTATTAAAAAGTACTTATTATTAAGCATTTAATAAATATTATTAATGTATTAAGAAAAATATACGCGCATATATATATATATCCATAATATTATAGGTACCCGTATAATACTAAAGTAAGTATATATATATATATGTGCAACCACGAAGGAAAGAAACGCAACGAAAGAAAAATATAAATATTCGCATTAAAAATATTCTGTTATTCAATCATAAAACAGATTTAAACACTACATATTATGTATATATAATAATGTCGTCATGATGTCATATGACGTTATAATATAATGTATAATAATTACAACTAATAAGAAATTATACATATTATATAAATACATAAATTAAAAATAGTTAAAAATGTTTAATAAAATGTTTTTTGTGTTTTTTTCTGCTGGGGTTGTATACTATAATAATACATGACATCTATATATCGAAGACAAAAACAATATATTCATTGGAATATTATAAAAAAATATTTTGGACCACGCACATAATTTTATAATAAATTATACAATGAACCGATTGATTTACAATTATAGTAATACTAAAATACCATATACATGCATATTCATGTACATAGATGAAAAATATTGATTATTTGTAAATATTGTTAAGACGGAATAATTATAATGAGTAGGTACTCTATTAACCAATATATGCACTCAATATACTTTAATGCGCAATATATGTACAGTATATATATTATATAGGTACATGTTAATTGAGGTGTAAACATCAAACGAACTCATATTGAATCAAGACTGATAAGATTTTGTAATTGTGTATTTAGTGAAGTCAATGATGTACATATATAATATGTATTCTTCCAAAATATGTATATAAGTAGAAAACTATATTGAAAGTTTAAAACCTAACCTTCATATGTATACATATGATGTATATTTATATTTATGAAACGTGCTTCATATTATATATTTTGGTATATATGGAGTATATATACAACACAAAATATTTAATATATAAAATATATTTGCTACACAAAATATTTATTTATTTCAAACATTTAACTGTATTTTAATAGAAGAATTGTACAGAAAAATACATTTTCAACAATGCAATTCGAAGTAAATATATATATGCACAATGTATATGTGTATGTGTAAATATTCATAAAATTCGTGTATCTTGATTATATAAATGAAATAAAAAATTTTAGTAAAACAAATAAAATAATTTTTTAGTGGTACTATTAAAAGATAAATGTCTTAGTAAATTGAAATTACCTATTAGGGTAATCTATAAACATTAATCTTCAGTATAAAGGTTAATATTTACATAAAGTATGAAACAATGCCTCTTGAGCACCCAAAAGTCAGATGTTATAGTTTTTAGAGTCAGACTTTTATTAATATATCTCACTGAGTACGTTGTGTAAGGATCAAATCTCACATTAAAATAGTCTTAACAAGATACCGCCAAATATAACTAAACTAGACAGCGTAAATCGGCTTTGAAGCTAGCTTATGCATAGCATAATATACCCTGAGGGGTGAGAGGGGTGAATAACAAATACAAAGGCACCCACTATGTTGGCGGTCTCTGATCAAAGGTAGCAGGCAACTTGAAAGGCAGTGTTGGAAGTGTGTTTTATCTATACTATGGAAGGTTCAGAAGGTTCTAACAAGAGCGCCGCGCAAACCCGCCTCCCCCTGTCTCCGCGTTTCCACCTCTCATCTCGACACCACCACACTCATTCATATTCAAGTAGTGCGCGCGTGATAAATCAGCCACTCCCATTGGTTAACCTACTGGCGGTAATCGATTGATACCAACTGCAGAATAAAAGCAATGGTGAGAAAGTTGAAATATCGTCTAGCCAAACATTCTGGTCGGGACGTTCTCGTTTAGAGAGACTTGCATCTTGTTCGTTCGTTTATCTCTGAAAAATTCTACATATTTTCTAAACACTTGATATTATTTTACAAGAAAATGAATATCTTTTACTTAAATCCGGCTTTTGTTTTTATCACCACTGTTCTACTGCTCGATGTCGCAAGCTTGGCGCCCGTGACAAAAGATCCGGAATTATGCGACTGCTTCAAGGCCTACTGCTCTTGTCATGGACCGTTAATTAACAACATTTCAGCTCAAATCGCTCCAGTCTTCTGCTCTAAGGAGAGGAACAATATCTCACTCATAAATACGAACATTACTAGTTTGGACACAGGGGCATTTATGACTGACGCTTGCGAGACGCTAGAGATTCTCACGATTCGACAGAGTGGAATTCGAAAGTTTAAGGTGGGCGACTTCGATGGACTCACCCGAATAAAACGACTGGATATTGGCAACAACAATCTCACAAGCTATGATGACTCGATATTCGCCGCAATGAGCAGCAATCTGGTCACTCTGATTGCCGACTGGAATCGAGCCCGGACACTGATAAAGAAGACCTTCGCAAATCTTGATAACTTGGAGGTTCTCAACTTATCCAACAACAAGATTGGCTACATTCAGAATGGGACTTTTTCTGACTGCAAGAAGCTCCGTTATCTAAACTTAAATAACAACATATTGACTGATGTTGACACAGATTCATTCGCTGGCCTGGATCAGTTGAAGTACCTTGATCTTCGAAACAATCCTTTCATGGCGATCTCAAAGGACAGCTTCAAAAGAATGCCTAATATTGAAACTCTCTTGATTTCATTGCAAGACAGCATTCTCTTCGGAGGCATTTCAGAACTACAAGAACAAATATTTCTTCCTCTCCCCCGTTTGAGGACATTGAACATTACCCAGCTCAGAATGACTGGAATTCGACCTTTGACATTTTTTGCTCTATCCGAGCTCGAGAATCTCAGCTTAATGGGAAATAAGCTACAGAACATATCCAGAAATTCTTTGAAACATCTCCAACGACTCCGCACACTAGACCTATCCTACAATCAAATTCGGTGTATCATGTCACAGAACTTCGCTGACTTGAGTTATTTAAGACATTTGGACCTCTCCTTTAACTTCATTACGTACATCAGCAACGAAGCTTTTGCTGACCTTCCTTCCTTACACATTCTTCGACTAGACTCGAATCCAATTCACGTTGTGGAACCAAACGCCTTCTGTGGTCTACGCTCGCTACTGAGATTTCACTTCAATGTGAGGCACCAAAATATTATTAGCCGATTCATAGGATCCAAGTACGCGAACTCTCCATTCGCCAAACTCTCTCGGAACGTCACAGTTTACGGTCTGGCTGCCAATAACTACTATGGTCAACAGGTAAAATGCGGGGATACCGACTCTGTTGAATACTTGCAGAGGCAGAAAACCGTCAACGGAACACCCCGTAGCCTCCTCTTCTGTCCCGAATATGAGCCACACTGGTTTCAAGAGCAAATCGACGAACCTAGTGGATCCCGCATGTATTTGCTCATCATTGTGGGTATTTGCATCGGATTTCTGCTCATCGCGTTTACTGTTATAATGAGTTATAGAGCGTGGAGTAAGCAGAAGATGATGGCCTGTGATGCAGACGATTTAGCTGTGGAGAAACAGGAGATGCTTCAACGAACTTACAATGGCGGTCGCCCTGACAGTACTGTTATGCAGGTCAATAGCCATGGATCTGCTGGAGGCCCTCCTGCAGTGGCCAATAACCGAGGCAACAATGAGCACAAACAACCTGCCAGTGGACCTGGCGACTCGGCACCGGTCAAGAATGGCAATCCTACGACTGAATATCAGCCTGTGCGTATATCTCAAGGTCATATGGTGGGAGAAAGTGATGAAGAGGCTACCCTCACTACTTTCGGTATTGTATAGTAATTTTTTGTGTCTTTATAACATTGTATAATTATATATAACACAGCCACTTGTGCACAATATTTGTATCAGTACACAAATTTATACTTCTTACGCATTGAAAACAAATGCCGGTGTTTTACAAAGAGCTTTCTTGCTTGTATCCTGAACTGTGACAGTTATGCTATAATTATGTACACACAGAACAAAGTTTAACTCCAATAGAACAGATATACATATTACAGAATCACTATAATATTATACAGTTTGAATTTACTATTAGCATAAAAGGGAGCTATACAAAATAATCTCATTGATTTATGTATGTAGGTTAGTTTAGAAAAAGACATTCCTTGTATTTGCCGATGTTATTTTTAACACAATATTTATGGGATATACTACGTGTATTGTATGTACCCATTTAATAGCATTTATGTACAAAATAAAGATACAATTAACAAACTTGTACATATACACAGAATTGTACAAATATACAAGCAATATAAATTATATTATGTAGAAGCTAAATACATGCATAAACGACAGTCATGAATATTTTAACTTAGATTTGATAATATTCAGTCTTTTACTGTGTATTATTACAGTTATGGTATTATGTACCTATAAGTATAACCCTATATAAACAGTAGCTATTTTATCACTATTAATTTTATGTACATATATATATAACCTTAAAATTATTATTCATTGTATATTATACCAAAATGTACCTACTATACCTATAGTTAGTACATTTTATACGCTTATGTACAGCAATAATCGATACACATATCATGTTAAATTATACACATATACATGATACATTACATGTAAATTTATGACGTTTCCTTTATTTTATATATAGTACCTATACAAAAAGAGATACACAGGCATTGAGACCGTCAAATTTGGCAGTAAAAAGATCAAAATTCTTTAAAAAAAAACTAATTTATTTAATCTCTATTGCACTATATTTATACTTATTTGAACACAGTAAATAAATGTACTTACTATAAGCATAAAGTAACTATATATATTATAATATAATAATAAATAACATTTCCTGCCAATGGATAATTTGTATTAGGTATGTAATGAACACATGATAGTACAT
The DNA here is from genome assembly GCA_036023295.1 of Invenusta paracnida. Lineage (NCBI taxonomy): Eukaryota > Metazoa > Platyhelminthes > Proseriata > Coelogynoporidae > Invenusta > Invenusta paracnida. The sequence continues at coordinate 7,725 of JAYRBW010151720.1, read as the reverse complement.
TGAGCGGCATGTGTATATAATAAATTTTGATTTCTAATACGTTTTTATTTATAAGGGTATTATTATAAAATGCCTATACATACTATAATATGTGTATTTCTCACAATACACAACTGAATTATGTACACTTATGGACTGTATTGAAGACTGTTAGTAAACAAACTATTTAATATTTCTATAGAAACATATATAAGTATATAATACGTTACAATCGTTACAACATTTTTATCGTGATTTCACCTTAAATAAAAATTGACTGTCACTGTTATGCCATCATATCGATGACTTTGAATTTCTAATTTGAATTATTTATTACGGTTCTAATTTATTATTGATTAACTGCTTATTTAATATGTATAATAAAACCATTTTCTTTATATAGTAAGTTATATATATAATTAACGTGCAATACAATATATGAGCGAGGGAAGAAGGCATGACCCTGTAACCTTCGATCGAAAAGAGATTTAGCATACAAAGTTACAGCTGTGTACTCAACCCCTCTGTCTATTATATAGTTAGTCATAAACGTGGAACGATGAATCACGAATATCATAATAAGACGCAGTTGATTATAGCAAAGTTTGTGAGTTTGGCCGGTTTATGTACATATCCCTTTACAGCACATTGCGCTTGAGGCACGAAATTCACAATTATGCGTTTGATTGTATAAGTTTTTGTCTCCTTGATTTTAATTCCAGCGTGAGCGACACAATACATATAGAAACACTAATTTTTGTTTCATTATAATACATAAAACGATAACATGATTTTCCTAGTTTTTCTAACAATAATAGCGTCTATATTTATATGTAAATATAGTTAATAAGTACACATCGATAACATGATTTAATTGCTTTTGAGGTAAACAATAATTGTTAGCGTCTTTAATGTGTGTTCAATATTTCTCTGGTTAATAGATTAATACACTTATAGAAATTATAAGCTGCGTACAATGGTTTTTTATAGCCTGAAATAATCACATTTAAACAAAACGCCTTACCGGCCATAGCGAATAAAACAAGTCTATAATATAATATATATGTAAAATACTGTCAAGAATAGCTTAAATTATGCCTTTATATTGAAAATAAATATGGCATATAGACATAATAAAGAATATAGACTAATATGAATTAAATACACATTATATGAGGTGATTAACATTATAGAAAATACGCCTATGAACAGTTAATATTATTTTCATTATATGTAATTGAAACCTATATCCCAGTTAATTTGTATCGAGGCGGCGTGTGTGTTGAACTTTTTGTGTCATTATTTATAAATAAAATAAGATAGGTACTTTAACTGATTAAATATCACATTAGATTATTTTAAATTTCGATTATATGTCCTACTATAACTACGCGCATATTATATAAACTGTGAATAAAATGTGCTACATACCTATAGTATAGTATTTATATAACATTATTATTATTAATTATTTATATTATTGAATAATATTTCTATAATACTATATATATAATACGAGTATAGGATTTAACAAGAAACTGTTTCAACGCTATCTATATGAGTTGAAGCAGTTTCCTGCATTAAATATTGAATGTATACATTCTGATGAGTGCAAGTTGCTGATATAAATAGTGCTTAAAATAAAATACATATATTTAAATATTACAATATACTGTAATAAATTTATTTTATAAATTTTTGTATATTCAAATTTATTAACTATTTAAATACTAGTAATAAGTTCATTTTATGTTTGAAACAATCAACGTACATGAACTTGTTTAAAACTAAAATAATTAGATTTTGATGGGTATATTTATATGGGTATATATATCAAAGAATAATACTATTAAATATGATATGTTTACGATATATATATATGAAAATCTGACAAATAGACAAAATAATATGTAAAAAGGGGTAATATCTACCTACATATGTGTTATATATAAATAATTATGTAAAACACACAATAAAGGTATATAAGTATAAATTATAGTAGAAAATATTATTAAAATAAATCTAAAAGTATCAGTCATATATTAAACGTTTATATCTAGATGAATGAAATACACATTTTCGGCATATTATAAAGTTTGTAGACAGGATACATTGAAATAAATAATTGCACATTTTAAGGAAAATCAAAATATCTTATATACAATGTCAATTTGTGTTTATGCAACAAATATATTATTTCTGAGAAACTATATTATATAAAACTATGTATATATAGTATATAAGTAAACTCTGAAACCATGAAAATTCGCAAAAATAATGCAGAGTACCTACTGCATACTCGTGCATAATATATATTAGTTTCCACAAGAAACCTTATATGCGTTCCACCCATACATACTCTTGATTGTACAGCAGGATGTTGGGCAGGGTATGCGTCAAGATGTCTACCCACATAAATTATTGGTATATAAATATAGGGCCATAAATATTCGGGACTGTTGGGTGGATTTACGACGGCGAGGCCCGCTTTTAGCCTTTTGATGTCAGCTCGACTAACAATTTCCAGGTGGTCGTTAACTTAGCGAAGCCCCATATCTAAAGGTATACCGGTCGAACGAGGGCTGACTTTAAGATTTATTTATACTACATGGACACGGGCTCATAACATCCTAGAGATAAAGTCAGGCACGTCCAACTATGTATGACTATAACAGAGTATATAAAGAACTGCCGCTAGTGAAATTCAATGGCTGTCCAGTTAACTGGCCAGTTTCTCTCAGAATTTATCAATGTTTATAGTTATGTAGTATACATACATAGATGTAGTCCATATACATGCCTGGAAGGCATCCAATGGACATTAATTCTGATAAATGACCGCGCATGAAACTTTGGAAGAAGGCGACTCCTACACCATATACAAGTCCTACCTACTACAGTTTTTGGGGCGATATTGTATATACAAACGAAGGTGGGATGTGGGGAGTATTGATTCTATCAGGTTGGTGGCTGGCTTTAAATCAAAGATGGCCGTAAAACCACTTTGGCCTGTCACCGATCCGAGCGGACCTGCATATGTTTGATTGGAATTATATTGTCGGAATATTGTGCGTATATATACACTTGGATGTCGAATGGGTAAATTGATTCCCAGTCTATGAGGCAGAGCAGTATTTACATATTATAATATTATGTATTTATAAAAATGCACAGGCATATAGATATAATTGACTTGAGGGAGAAAACAAGGAGTTTGTCGTCTCTATATAGTTTTCTATACCCCACTTTGACAAACATAATATAATATACCTACCTATATCTCTCTATATAGTCATTGAACTTTGATTTTTGGCGGCAAAAATGAGTCTCTAAGTAAAGTATTGGATATCGTCAAATATGTGTATAATATAGCAGATTTCGATTTCGTTTATTCTACCGACTGATTATTAGCTAACAAGCATTGTATAGATATTATGTCCTTACATATACGTACATATGTAAACACACGTATAAAATAAAATTACTAACATAATAGAATACCGTAAAAACCAGTTGTATTTCAAAACTAAACTGTGCATTCTTCCCTTCTATATATATCTAGACGATATATTATCACCTAAATGTATACATATAAGTAGCTATAGATTGTCTCTAACGTAGGAGTCTATATCAAGGATTCCTATATAGTAACTATAGGAATCCTTGTCTATATATACCACCACATTAGTAGACATATAATCAAAAACCAAGCCGCACACAATCTAACGATTCAATGTACTATTATTATTTTATGTCGCAAAGTTAGTATACATACATTCACATTTCAGTATTATGCACCTATTATAGGAGTCGAGTAATGTAGGTATATGCTATATGTGTAAATACAGTGACGGTGTTATTGATAACGACACAGCAAATATCTCTGATCCCGTGCTATAATAATTCCAACTAACCGTATAGGATGCTGGTTGTAAAAAACCACAGACATTCTTTGTGGTACGCCGAAAGATTTTCCGGTATATTTCTTTACAATTAGGCTGGAAAAATAACATACTTATAGATTGTAATACACAGCCAATATTTAGTACATAATATATACTTGTGCATGAGTATAATATTCTTATATCTAGGGGTATGCATAATATATACCTAATAATGATGCTATTATTTATAAGGAGTTCTTGACCTATATTATCTCCGTTTAAGAACAATATGCATAAATGTGTATAGATATATCCATCAATTTTTAGCTAAATGATAAGTATAATTAAATATCAATGTACGTAGTTATATATACAATGTTCATTGTACCTGTTATCGGAATCAAAGACCGGCTTTACGTTATAGGTACATATAGGTATGTATATAATGATCTATAGATATATAAAAACTGAAGAAGGTTGAAGTATATTGTTTTGCTGATTTTAATTTTCATTTGATCTTACCGTATAAGGTACGTCTCTATAATTATAGTAGCTGCAGAGCTGCAGTCAATTTCGTATAATGAGACTACATATTTGTTATATTTGTTCTATAATATACAATATCAAACTAATTGGGACCCCTCCCTCCTTTATAATATATGTATAAAATAAATTCTATATTATAAAAACTTAACCAAACACGTTGATCGTCTCGATATATTTGTGATTCAAAATTATGATTTTTGTCTATCTAGATATTTATATCTATATATCGGCCAAAATGTCTTCGAACTTGTGTAAAACATTAAAATACATAATAGATATTAATATATGTGTATATACAAACTGAGGAAAATTAAAGCTAATGTATATAGTTAAAGAAAATTAAAAAGATAAGATAGTTTAGATTTATTTAGATAAATTTATGATAATATATATATAGATTTCCGCATTTTATAAAAAAAATTAGATATATTATAGAAATATTTAAAATGGACCATTTATACATTTTATTTTATATTAAACATAGCTATATATATTATATTCAGTGTGCAATTATTTTGAAATATTTGTATATAATAAATTTTTAAATTAAAGTACATATGTATGTCTGTACATGTATATACAAATTATAAAAACAAAAATATACATTCATTTAATTAATTTTTAATGATTTAGTAATATCGTTAAAATAAAATGATATTTTATATATTAAGCAAGGGTATATGGATTAAATGTATTTGTTATATGTGTATATTATACATTATATAATACTTTGTTGTTATATTATACTCATTAAGTATAATATTTAGGCACATATTATACGAAAAGTAAAAAGTAAAAAATATATATAACCATACATGCATTATACACATTAAACACATATACATATGTATATTAATATAGTTATAATATTTATAACCGATATATTATACTCATGTGTATATCTAAGTATAATATATGTATATATAATACTGAAATGGAACTATCCAATAATGACAACGAATCATATATAGATAGAATATTTAATACGTAATATTTTTTTAAAATCTTTAATAATATATATAAAATATTTAATACTTACATATATATTATAATATATAAGTATATTTGCATCTATAATATATTAAACTGAAAGTGTGTATTATATATTGTACACATAAGCTTACTCCCCATTGGCCAACCACATATATATAAACCATAATGTTTTAAACCTTATATTCCAATTATATATATTGGAATGTGTATATTATAAATATAGTTGGCTGTATTACTAATAATGATATATATATATATATTATTACTTAAGAAGGTTGGTGAGTTCAAAGAATCAATTTTTCGATCGGATTGATTATACTAATTATATATTTATATATACAACTATAGAACAAATTATTGATAATCCGTTAGACATTATATCTTTAATTGCTATAGGTTCAATACATATATAAGTATTCATATTTTAAAGTAATTAACTAAGAAGAACTGTAACAAAATAAAATAAGTTTACATATAATGATTAGATCAACGTTAACTTTGAGAATTGATAAAAAATAGTTTATCTTCAATTTAGATGTAATCTGTCTCCTAGTTTTTCCCTGCAATTAACATTTTGTATAAATGAACCGTATCATGAGGATTGTTCCAGGATCGCAGTGAAGTCCTTTATGGACTTTTCATAATTTTAAAGGACCCCAAAAAATGGAAATCTGGATCATTATTTATTAGAAAATCTGATCTTATGGTACATGTCCATACATATATGTATGGTAACAATATATCAAAATTTCTGTGTCACAAAATATAATAAAAGTTCTGTGTTATAAAATATATAAGTGTTGTATTACAAAATATTAATGAAAATTCAGTGTTACAATGGTACAATTAGATCACTATAATTCATAATATGTAAGCCTCTTCGATTAATTGTAGACTTTATTTTTCTAAGGTCTTGAGATAGTATTTTGAATAAATTTAGTTTTAATAATCTAAAGGAAGTGTATTTGGCTGTGTATAAAGAAGAAGACATTGTCAAAACATATAATATTAAAACAATTAGAAATATAGAGTTAACTTTACAAAGACAAATAAGTTATTGTCTATTATATAATCAATAAAAATAATATCACAAAAAAATTCCATGTTAATTCCTATAGCCAAAAATATATTGTAATGTATATTGTAATATATTTTTAAGGACTCTCATGATAAAATTGAAGAACTTTTAAGAACTGATCATTTTAAGGTCCTGGACCAACCTTGATAATATATTCATTGATTTATGTGAATATATAGCTTTCATATGACATACCTTATACATGTAAATTTATATGTATATTTACAATACAAAATGTGGATTAACCGAAAAATCTCAAAAAATAGTAATAGAATTTTACTATTTTGTATAACATGAAATAAATTTTAATAGTGTAGAATGTTACTATGGCTATGATTGTGAGTTGTATGTTAATTACATGATATTATTATCAGTAATACAATATATAACACATAATTCAGCTAATTTAAATTGAGCGTCAACTTAATCATGCATTGATTATTAAAAAAATTGGCCTATTTATACTGAACATATATGCGGCGCGGTATATTATAAATAGCAAAATCCGAGCGCCCGCACGCGTTCGGGGTGAATTATTCTATAAGGTTACTATTCGACTTTTTGATGCACTGCGCCCAGCCACACGTATTCTGTGGGAATATGCATTTAATTTAATTTATTATATATATATAGGTATCATTATAATGAATTTTATTTAAATGCCTCCATGTCATATTATACAATGAATAATGGAGGGTTGCATAACGGATTATATTAATTAAATACACAATTCTGTTCTGCATCGTGTATATATTTCTCGTGAAATAATATATCGGAGCCATTTCATATATAGGACGCTGCAGAACAGACTTATTTATGTAATATATATATATATTATAATACATTGCATTACATTACACTATATAAGTACACACCCGTATAGTATGGTATAATATTTATATTATATGCTATGTATTGTATATACACATTATGCAAATATATATGGAGAATTACACAATAAGAGTTTCTAAGGCGTATATATATATATATTAACACCAAGAGAATCGACAGGCCACTCCAATATTTAAAAAGACTTAAACAAACATTGCCCACCCCCTTTCTTCACTTCTTTAAAACACCACCACATTAACTACCAAGCGATAATAAACATAATAATACAGTCTTCCAATTGTTCTCTTACTGCCTATATGATCATAATATGAGTTAGTTGCATATTATACTTACATAATTCTTAGTTAGCTAAGCTAGGTCGTATAATAGTTATATGTAGTTAGTTGGAAAATC
>JAYRBW010151709.1:0-14261 GCA_036023295.1 Invenusta paracnida | reverse complement strand
TGCACACTCAGCCCATCAGACAGTTAATTTTATTACCGAAAACAATGTTGATCTTGTTGGACATTCACCCTATAGCCTTGACTTGGCTCCCTGTGATTTCTTCTTATTTCCTCGTGTGAAAGCAAAACTCAGAGGACGCCGATTTCAAAGTGTGGGTGATGCAGTGGCTTCGTATTCACAGGAAATCAATCGCATCACTCCTGATGAGTACATTGGACTGAGACTGGACTGAGTGTTTCCAAAAGTGGTTCAAACGAATGCGGAAATGTATTAATCAGCATGGCGAGCACTTCGAAAAGATGTAAAATTTGACAAATTCTCTGTTTATGAGACTTTAGTTGTTATTTGTTGTTAAATTTTGAAATAAATTATATTTTAACAAAATTTTGTGTTTTTATCATTAGTCTGGAAACTTTTTAAATCCCCCTCGTACATTATTTACACTTGTACATAGTAACAATAGTTCAAAAGTTAATGCTCACTGCGCCCACTTACAGTTCATGTTCAAACTGCCAGCTGTTGTGTTAAATGCATTTCTGGCATCTCGGGAAGAAAGACTTGTGTGCATTGGCAAACATGTCTTTAGGCAACCTGTTAAACTCTTCTTCGATTTTTCGAGCCATTATTGATGGCGGTTGGTTAGTCTATCTTTATAAATGTTCTCTCTAAGAGCTTTAAATTTAAGTATTTCTGTGATTATAAATAACAACCTTGAAAATTAACGTTTTTATGGTTTGAACATTATCTATATTGCATTTTTATACTTGCAAAACTTTTTCGGTCTAGACTAAGCCACAATTTTATTAATTAAATGTATTATCTTGATTTCAGATTGACGGCGAGGTGACTGATTTTTGCTCTTTCTACACATTGCCTAGCTCAGTGATCCGTCATGCCTCTCATAAAGAACTCAAAGCTGCCTACTCGTTTTATAATGTTGCTCAACGCACTTCTTGGAAGGCCCTTATGAATGATGCGCTCATCACTGCTAAACAGGTACCCTTGAAAGAATTACTAATTAAATGTTTAATTTGATCGTGATGTCATTGTCTGGTGAAGTTTTGACATTAATACGTTTGGTTAAAGAATGTACCTAGTATACATGCATTGACTTTAATATTTTTTTCAGATGGACTTCGATGTATTTAATGCACTGGACTTGATGGACAACAAGAAATTTTTGCAAGATCTCAAGTTCGGTTTGGGAGACGGCAATCTTCATTATTACCTCTACAATTGGCGTTGTCCAGGCATGCAGCCAGAAAATGTAAAAATATTAGTTGTTTATTCTCTCGATTCAATGTATTTTGTTTGAATTTCTTAGTTCCTCTAGAGAATATCAATTGATATTTTTTAATCAGAAATTCGATAAACTGCTCCAAGCATTATTATTTTTAAACCTACCATTATTAGATACATTTTATAGTGTTAAGTTGATTGATAAGTGTTAAGTGTTAATTGATCTCTAATCAATTCTAAATAATTTTGTTGATGACTTTTTTATTACACAGTGATACCATTGACTTGTGTCATTTTTTAAATTCTTTCGCTGATGTAATATTTTGTTGCCAAAATTGTTTTACAAAACATGACGGCATTTTCATAAAATTTGAAAAAATCTGTATTTTGAATATTCGACTAATATATATTATATTTTAGATTAAAAAAGTAGTTTTACATTGGTAGTCTTTTTACTCACTACATTGCCGTTATAGTTTGATTGATGATCAAAAGATGGATTTAAAGGTTTTATAATTCCATTAAATGTTCACTGCTGTTTAAGAGTTTAGGAACATTTACACTTTGTTCTTACCTCTAGGGAGTTTACAAAATATTGTTCTTGTTCAAATCATATCGAGAATAAATTGATTTGATAACCATATCAAATTTACATAGCGATTGTCACTGTGAATTGGAACATTAGAATTTAGTATTATATTCCAGAAAAGAAACACAATTCTTTACACTAACCATTAAACATTTTTTAAATTTATCACCTTAAAAGATTGCAACACTTCCCGCCAACATTATTTCTTTGGGTAAGTCTCAAAATATGTTTAGCTTATAATGCTTACAGTACTTAAAGCATCGCTGCTTCCCCCAAAGTTTTTGTTATTATTCAACGAAAATACTTTTTTTAAGTGTATTTTAATGTTTCTTACTATTAAATTATTATTAATTTTTTAAGCGATTATTAAAATGCTTTTTTTAGTCTTGATTAAGTTACAGACTATTTCACGAACAATCACAGGTCCTTTCAAATTTCATTTTATGTATATTTTCTCTTCCTTTTATGTCGAAAATTTGTGGCGCTTTTGGATTGACTATGCTGTTAGCTGGCTGCCCAAGTCTCCAAATTTATGACAGTTCATTTTGACAAAAGAAATTTGTACTTAGTTACAAATCATATTAATATAGCATTTTCCGGAATCCATATTTAAATATTAGTACGCTGAATTGATTAATTTTAGAAATATACTAATGTCATTGTCAAAAGTTTATCATGCCTTATTTTATTCCTACCTTATGAAATGTTTGCGACCTCCATTATTTATACTTATCAATGTTATACAACTCAGTACTCTACTTTCTATATCAATGCTGATATTTGTTGAACTTTGAAATATTGTATGTATTCATTTAATTTTTCATTTATTGAAATCGCGAAAAATATAATACAAAATACTAAAAGTAGATTTTGCTGCATTAATATAGATAAAATTACATTAAAAATAATCATTACTTAAATTATTTGTAAGTAGTATAACAGATCATATCTGTTTTATATAAATCTTTTTTAAAGGATAAAGTGACAGAATGAATTTTTATATTATGCAATTTATGATTATAATATTTAAAACATTAATTTAACGAAGTCAATAATGCCCTCCTGAAACTTAAGAAGTACATTAATTTTGATTTATCCACCATTGGAAAATTTTATTTGTAACGGAATCAGCATCAGAAGACTTTAAAGCCTTTAATTTTTTATGGTATTATTATGTGCAGAAGGTAAGATAACTAAGTATTGAAAGTTTTAATTATTATTGTAGTAATAGGATATTTTGATTCAGGATTATCACAAAAAAGCTGTGTGACGGAATCAGCTTTTTGTTGCCTAAATTGTAACGAGCTTCAAAAATCAAAAGAGTAAATGCCGTGGAAGCAACATACATTTTGTGATTAAATTATATTTGACTAAAACATACTTTTTGGCTATTCCTAAAATCAGAAATACATGTTTTTGCATACGATCTATTAGATATGTTACTTGTTCAGTCACATTTAAAATGATCAAAAATAATATTAATACATATTTGCAGCTTATCATGAGCAGAAATTGAAACTAGATTTCACTATTCAAAATTATCTAATTCAAAATAGTAAATCAATTTTCTTATTTTCTAAATTTTCGTGTAATTATTCTTTTATTATGATACTACATAATAAAAAATTGTAACTTTGGTTCTGAGGGTTGAACTATCTCCGTATTTATGAAATGTAAGTATATGAATTTGGGAATGGGGAGGGGGGTACCTAATCAGAGATAATAGTTAATCATAGTATGTCTGGAATCTTATGTTTTGAATCTTAATTCAGTTTTAAATAATTCTTATTGTGACCTGATGGAATCCGTATTATTTAACTTAATATTATCTATTTGAAATACGGGACATTTTTATCACATTTTCTTATTATTAGGTACCTTATGTGTAGTAGCTTCGGAATAATAAAACTGAAACTAGTCATATAGCTATTTAACGAATTAAAAAAATATACATATATTTTCAGTAATATCATAGAACATATTTAACGAAGGTTTGCTAGATATATATTTGTTCTATGTAAAAAGTTTAGTGCAGTATAAAAATCAAATGAAATAATAATTAATAGAAATAGAATCACCCCATTTCGATTTTTCTATATTATAAATAGATCTCAATAGTTTACTGGGTCATACACTTCTTAATAAGGTAACCCACAATAAAAAGTTATATCCCACATATTATGAATTTATTAATATCATATATCAACACTTTATATTATATACTGTTCACCCTCTGGTTAACATATGGAATTATCCCATGATAATAGTTGATTTCACTTGTTATTGTAGTAAAAATATGCTATACTATCATTACTAAAGATCCAAAATTTCTCTTATGGAAATATCGAAGAGATACATAGTATGGTTTATTAACTTCAATTCGATTACAAAATATTTATTTTTACACGTTTTATGTTTTAACAAATATTTAGTTATAGTTATACATATATATTGTTTTCGATAACTTATAAATATAGTTTTACTTATCTTACTAACAAGTAAGCGCAACCATTTTAACTCCTGGGCTTTTTTTAGTTTCAGGAGTTTCTTTATTGACTTCATTTAAGTGTTTAGTAACAGCAAAATTGTTTTACAGTAGTCACATTCTATTGTATGATAAATACAAATAATATTTTGCTATTATTAAAACTGGTTACGTGTATAATGTTTTAGTCCTTGCATTTTGAATTGTTAAATTGAAAATGGGATTTGTTTTTAGTATAGCCTCTTAATCCTATAATATTATTACATCATATTTTATATTTATTTTTTTTACTCGCAGGTTGGACTCGTATTACAATAAACATTGACAGCAATCTGTTCTTTTCCCTCTTGCAAGCCAACCGCAATCTGTCAGCTGTTTTACTGCCCTTCCACTGTGTGTGGCGTGATGTGACTTATGCTTTGATACACCGATCATTCTCCCCGCTTTCACAGACATAAATGCATAAATATATATATTGATAGAAATCATTGTACCATATTTGAGAAGACATAATTAAAAGCTTTGGATCCGATTAAGCGTAGCAAACACAATAAAAATCTAATGTTTGAGTGGGTTTATTCCATTTGTTTGTATTTTCAGCGCATAAAATGTGACCGTGTGATTGTTTGCATGTTTCTATAAATTTAATTTGACATATAATGTAATACCGTTTGTGACGGTAATGCATTTAATTCAACCCACCACTATATATTATTTTCTTCTACATGAAGTCTCTGCATAAGCTGCATAATGGTGTCATTGATAATTGATTACATTGGCTATTATTATGTTATTTTTTAAATTGCGGATCGTTTATACAGCGTTGTGGGTTAATTTGTTACCTTTTACAGTCACATTTATTTGTAAATTAGTACGTATCGTTTCTACTTTCTGTGCTAAGTATGTTATTGATTTACCGTAATCAATAGTTGGTTTGATTGACATGATCAGTATATTCTATTTAACTACATTACTGTAGTCCTACATAATATATATACTTCAAATAGGCTACACTTTTTTTCTATTCAATGCTATAGCTCATCTTAAATGTTGCATTATATTTTCTACTTAATTCCTATATTGAAATAAGTGTATAAATGATAATTTGTTGGGCATTCATTTATATTTTCTCAAATGAATTGCATTTTTTCCTAGGTGAACAAAGTAACTTGAAACATCGGAAGTATCTTGTTGTGTCGAATAAAATCAGCTAGACATATATCAACTTTTCTTTTTATTATTTATTTATGAAAAGTACAATCAATAATATTTTTCATCACAACTATTTTTACCCAACTTGTTATAATTAAACTCTAAAATTCGATTTATTAGCTACACTTAGCTCATCCCATAATTATTTTCACCCCCATCTAAAATTGTTGAATTATCTATCAACATAGATTTTTATTAAATGTTTCTTATGAAGTCAATGCTTAACCACAAAAATCGTTTTAATATGGGCATTTTAAATTTAAAAATATATAATTTGAATTACTCTACTAACTTATCGCTGTCATTTTATTACCTATGGATGTGAATTTTATGTTGGAACAAATTTGGTAAAGATTGACTACAGCCTGGCCTGAAAAATTCTCACACTGCGCGCATTCCAAAAATTGTGTCAGGAAGGGGTTGATGCTTGCATGCAAATTGGTGGTAACAGAGAAGGTGCTTGTAGGCCAATATCCAGTCGAACTGAAGATCGTGTGAATGAATTGAGAGAATTTGATTTATGACATGTCAAGAAACAGCAGATGACGGAAATACCATATTTTACTGTGTACCTTATTCAAAAGACTTGGGGCTAAAATAAAATCTGTTTATTCGGAATGGGATCCTTATGTGCTCACAAAGGCTCAAAAGCAAAATATGATTACCTTGGCAAGAGGGATATTGTGGTCACCGGCAATGCCCAACATCAAGTGTCGACTTGTGATTACTAATTAATGAAGAGGGGATCTTTCAGAGCATTAAACACAAAACATTGCAATAGAGGCTAGATATCTGCTGTTGGAAATCGACCAACTGTAGCTAAAAGAAAGATCAGTGACGAAAAACAATGATTGCGGTAGCTGTCACCTTTGACACTTAATTCATATAACTTATATTAACAAATATTGAAGATAAAAATTATTGAGGGGGTGAGGGATTGCTATCCAACTTCATTTGTTTGTAAATTTTTTAATCAAAAAATATGCCAAACAATATTTTTATCTCTTTTGACTATTAAATCTCTGAATTTTACTTAATATATAAAAGTTTGTTAAAAATCATAGTTTATTATATTCATATGTAAACAGCAATATGGTCAGAGAAAAATATGACTATAAGGATGAATATGCAGCAGCATGGTTATAAGGTTGCAGCTATGTGCAACAGGGAAAGTTGTGTCTCCAAGTTGTAACGGTAGATGTCACCCTTGTGTAACAAGCAAATTTTTTCAAATCTGTTATGAAAGTTTTGCCTTTCTTCGCTTTCAAGAGCACATCTTGAAGGGCTATATATTTTCGGAAATCTGGCTGGTGAAATCGCTTTTTATGCAGTTACAACATCAAGAGCTTCAAAATATATTTGACGGTATCTAATGATCTCTCGGATTTGATAGAAAATGAGGTGTTCCAGTGTTTTCTTCTTCAAATCTCGATTACGTTTTTCATTTGTGTGGATGCTTTCGATCGTCAAGATTGGACATTTATTTTTATAACAAAGTATCAGTCTATTGGGCACCCTGTCCATTTTCAGTCTGCACACCCAAAATAAAAGTGCAAACATTACTGGTGTGATGGCATCACTTCACAAGGTTCATCAAACTATCAAACGATACCTCCTTTAGTTTACAATGGCCCCTATGCTTCAATTAAAAAAAACTGGTTTCAAATGTGTGATCTGGTTGGATTACCGTAGGAGGATCATACAAAATAGCTATTGATTGGGACCATGATGACCTCACTTGAGAATCGCCTCAAATTAGTATTGAATGTAACGACAACGCAGTTTTGTCTGCAATCAAGACTCGATCTATCCAGATTGATACAAAGTTGGTAACAGCCTGAAGAGGCGGAGTCATTTAGCACTGAAGAAATTTGTTGTCTGCATGCTGCTTTTAATACCAAATTGACATTGTGGCATGTGAAAAAAAGCATGTGGGATGTGTCTTAGTGTCATTTTTCCGAATTCGCGTAGCTAGTCTATAGGAACACTATGTTGTTTCTTAGATCAAATTTGCTTGACAGTGAAATGTTTATCTGAATAATTCAAGAAAATATTGACAGGTTCATAATTAATCAATACGTTTTATTATTATTTTTCAATTTTTAGTAGTAATTGATGCAAAAAAGATATGCTGTTCGAGCACTGCAATATGGTAAATATAATTATGCGAAATAACTTATACCGCTAAGTAAACGTATATATAAAATACGAAATTATAGAGCTTGCTAAAAATATATAATTTAGTTATAAATCGAACAATATTAAAAAAATTAGTTCTAGATATTTTCGTTTGACAGTTAAAGTTTATAATGTAATTACACATATTACTTTTAATATTATAGAATTATAATATTTAAATGTCGTTTCTCAATGCTTGTATTTATCTGGATAAATCCAGATAATAAAGTGTGTTTAATAACTAATACTTATTACCAAATGATAGATATTATGATAATATAGTATAACGAGGTTATGATGTTAGTTGTTTAAGTATCTATTTGAATAGATATCAACAATTTTCATTTAAAGATTATCATAAAAAAATTGTCGTAGAAAGTAATCTGTTGTCTAAAAAGTTGTTATTTAAGCCATCTAATTGTATATAATTGTATTGGTTTATATCATTATATCAAACTTCAGCAATAAATATACAAAAAAGTGGTTTGCCCTTTTTTAGATTACTGTATGTAACGGTTAAGATATGTAATCATTCAACAGATATCATTATTTAATATGTCGCACTCTGTAAAATTTGATATGCTTATTGCGTTATTTCTACAGAATATTCAGCAGATTTATATAAACCAATGTAAAACAAAAAAATATAACATGTTTTTTAATAGAATAATGTATATTAATGACGAGATTAATCAGACATTTGAACAAGTAAGCGTCACACAGGTTTCTATAATAATGTTGAGTGTAATAACAAAGCAATTTATACAGGGGCTACAATTTCTGTAAGCCATTTAATATTCATTTTGGTAGGTATATGTAAGCCATGTAATTGGATGTAATGTGAGGTCATAGTATTAGTATTATTAGTCTTTGCTGCTAAGTGCGATTAACTGTATAATGTACCCATTCATATCTGGTAGTGCCAAATTATACTAAATCTAAATTATAACCGACTGATTTAATAGTGATCGATTACGCAATCAATGTAGAGAAGATGTTGAGAGCATTAGTAGTAGTATGAATGCAGTAATAAGTACTACTAGAAAGTTTAGTGAAAAGTAGTATTGATTAATGACAGTAAATGTGAGTTAAGGTTAGTACGCGTGCGGGCTGTGCAGTATGCTTGCGTGTCTGGTTAACACATACAGTGCAGCAGTAGTACTGTTAACTGTAAAGACAAAAAATAGTACGCATATACTATATTATAATACATAGAAGTAACCCCAAACCGAACACACATAGGTACTAATTTCCTACATTAGCGAGAGAATAGAATGCAAGACAATACCAAGTAAGAGTATGTACTTGTACCATATGCACTAGGTTATATATGTATGTATTAGGTATATATGCACGTACGGTCATATGTATCTAAGTATGTATTCACAAGTTTAAGAAGTTATATGCTAAACAGCCGCTAGACAAAACTGTTGTTCTTTGAGGCTGCTAAAATCAGTTAATAATATTGTAAAAATCAGAGAAAGGGCATCTCCTAGGATGTAGTAACTACTATGTATAACTATCGGTTTTGTCTGTAGCCTTTTATGTGTTTATGTATATATTATCATTCTTGTCCCTGCAATGGCTCATGTTTGCCAGAAAGAATTGAGGGCATGGAGGATGAGGGAGAGGGGACGGTAGGATGGGAATCGAATGGGATGGAGGAGGAGAGGATAGGAGGAGAGTGAGCTAAAAAAACTGACATTGGGAGTGTTGCCAGCTAGATTTTCTGCACCTTGGAGCACTGGATTTGGGGATTAGCTCGACGTATCTCGTTCTGGCCCGACTCTCTGTAGTCAAAGGAGCAGGAGTGGGTGTCTGAGTAGCGATGGTTGCTGCAGTAAGTTCCGCCACAGCGGCAGGTGAAACCTGGAAGGGTTGTTGAAGATGACGAAGGAAAGAGTATTTAACCAGCAATTGTATCCTTAGAACTATAGAAATAAATATAACTAGTAGCGACAAGCCAGTATTGATTTATGCATTTTTTAAACATCAGGAATGAACCTCTGTGTACGAAAGTACGTCTAAAAATAGACTGCCCCTCGTTTGCAGCTTAAATCAAAGGTAATTTCTACATTACGGGTGGAAAATATGCACTTAAAAATAAATATCGAACTATGTTATATGTATTAACAAAAGGAAATTCATTCCAAATAGAATTAAGATATAAACTATCGTCAAATTCAAATTAATCGATTCAAATCGTTTTTTGTGTCTTTTTCGCAGTTTCAGAAAAAAATGTGATACTATTATGTATCCGATTTAATACATAGAACAATTTAAATGAGAATAATATATACTATATAAGTGAGAGCATTGTTTACACAATTGTAAAATTACACAGAATGTTCGTTTAAGAAAACAGGGTAGAGAATAATGTTACACTTTAATTATACAGTAGTAAGTTAATCATTGTATAATTTGGAAGTCATGTAAACTTATGTTTCTAAACAACATTAATTGGACAGCGTTAACAAAATAGTAATAAAGCACAGCATAAAATATCGATACGAAAATTCTTTCTATAATGTTTAATATACATTGAAGTAAATTCACAATAAAAACAGTTGTTTTATAAAAATATAATGCACTGTTTTTAGGCATTTAACGAATTGTTGTCTTTAAATTTCTAATAAATACACATGCAACCGACCGTTTCATTTTATTAGTAATCATTTAGTTAAACCATAAAAATACTTAAAATAGCTAACTCACCTGTTAATCCAACCTTTTTCTTGCAGGCATTACAACGATTTCGTTTGGGTTTAGGAGTGGAATCAACAGAAGAAGCGTTTGAAGCAGCATCTAAAATATAAATTTAATACATCAAATTATATTGCATGGATCAATTATTGTGTTTTAAGATATACCATAGGTACACATACCTTTATGTTTATATTTCGGATCCAAAAGAATCGTTGATATATTTATATTTTTTACATAATATATAATATGTAAGGTGTGTAAATAAAGGTTTATTATTGTATTTATTATTATTTAATAATTAAAAATAATAAACTTTTTAATAATGCAGATCGCTACAGAAACTGAAAAGGTTAATCTGTACGCTATTAGGAAAATATATTATTATAATGATGTTTTTAATTGTTACCCTATTTGCAGCTGTTTACGTACGCATATATTAACTTCATAATAAAATAATTACAGGAGTGTAGATTATGTGGAAATAAATTATATATCACAACCGAATTAAGCCAATATAAAAATGATTATTTTCTGTTACACGGATTTGAAAGGTATAAAAGCACGGGCTTTGCCTCATGAATATTTAGAAAAAAATAGATTAAATGTGCAAATTTCTATTTAGGAGCAACAAAATATGTATAAAACGAACAAAAAGATAATAAAATACTCACAATTTAAATCCCAAAACAAGGAATTACAGGGAATAATAAAATAAAGGTAAATACTTAAAACCTGAGATTCTAGAGTTTGTGCGGAGAGTTACCATAGAGAAGAAATAAAGCTAACCAAACCGACACAATTTGTATAAATTATAGATATGAGAAATAGTTTTAAAGACAAGTAACTTAAGTTAGAACTCTAAGCAACTGGTGAAATAAATAGCTTGTGCAGGGGAGTGGGTAGCTAAGAATTTTGTTTACCTGCTGCAGGTTCAGACAATAGTTTTGAGTCATCTTGTAGGTCAGTATGCTCGTTTTGAGAACTGCTAGGTAGATCAAGGATGGGATCTGAGGCATCTACGGAGGCTGCAACATTGGCTGTAAGATAAGAAGAGGGGTTTCCGTCAATGTAGAGCAGTTATTCTTGTTTTGACATCTCAGATAAAGGACATATAGTAGTCATATTTAAAAAAAAATGTTTCATGTAAATTCTAAAATATGATATGAATATTTTACATTAAAAAATAATTACATATAAAGGGAAGCATACCCTATTAAGTTTAAACAATATATAATGGACATATACAAAAAGTATACATACAAAATGTACTGAACATAAACAAAAATTAAAATAAACTATGTAATGAATTAAGACGATAAGCGTAACACTGTTTTTATAAGCCCTCTTTTATATAATAATTATCTATAGCCATGTGGTTTAGAACACAGTCTAAGACATAGACCATAAATATAATATTTAGATAGTGTTACACGAAGTGAATGAAAAATGCGAAAGAATGTACAAAATGTTTTTATGACGACTTAATGTGAATATTGTATTATCGAGACACATATAATATAATATAATTTATAATACCATTGGGTGCAGTGAAATATGCTATACTGTATATACACGTCGCATAATATGTAGTATGCTATACGCAGAATAATATGAGGGCAAAAGTACGATTATGAAAAGTATTAAAGGCTGAAATGAAATGTGTGTGTTATTGATCCTGTTAGGATTGTATATATATGGAAGAATAGTGTATAATAATTCTAAGCAAGTCATTTACGACGACGTATAGCACAGGAATAAATAACTCAATACTGTATATGAGAATAAATGTTTTAGAAATGTAGTTTCCAAATTAGTACATAATTATAAAATGCAATATTCAAAATCATATTACCTTATTTATATATTATACAATTATGAATTAGTCGTATTAGTAAAATTGGAGATATTTTGACCTACCCAGTAAAACTTAATCTTAAAGACTCATAATATGAGATATCATGATATGCATATTATTATATAAATAGATAGCATAGCATTTTCTAAAATGAAACATTAGTATTTTAAATTATAATAAGCGTATTCTACTGTGATTGAACTATATATCGTCATGTATATTTTTAAATAGTTTAAATAGAGATTACAAAAAATAATATCAGAATAGCACTACATTACGAACTAAGCCCAGTTTAGCTTTTAATATAGTATCAATGTTAAAATCACAGACATCAAACTACCATAAAGGACATTTGATTAAATGGATAGCAATATTATATCAGATAATATAATCCGGTACAGAAAAGTTTTTAAACATTTGATAGGTAGGAAAAGTATATTTGCAGTATCTGCGGATTATTCGGACAGCTATCAAAAAACGGTTTTGACTTATAGAATCTCAAAAAATTATGGTTAAAGTCTCACTAATTGTATGTTACAATAAAATGAAATGCTTAAATTAGGTAGTATTTGAATTTTAATATTAATTTGAATTAATATTTGTATTTCGTATTTTTATGAATCTTGTAGAGATATTCAAAACAATCGATACTTTTTTATTAATTTTACATATATAAGAATGTTATGCGTGGTTGAAAGTACATAACAATTTATGTCAAAATTTAAATCAATTGTCCATCACGTGTCTACATTAAGGAGATGAACAATTTCCTTTCAACTAGTTATTAGTCTATTTCTATAGTTATAATTCATTGATGCCAATTATGTATATTCATTACATTGATTGTTTATTATATTATAGTATTCTTATTTCTGTGTAAAACAAGAAGAGTTTTGTATCCCAATAAGACTATAAAGGTACTATCTAGGAATTTTAGTAAAAAATTCAACAATCCTTACGATAATTAATATTTTAGAGTAACCTACCAACTAGTGCATCGGCTACTTTGACACAGTCTTCTACAACTTTCTGTTCCGCCTCTCCCAAAAGGGGTGTTTCTCCTGACACTCGATCAATAACTGGTTCCAAGGCTTTCTCCCCTTCGATCTCTTTTTGTTGTTGTTGGGTAGACTGTTGTGTTTGTGCTTGCTGCTGCTTTTGAGAGTCTCGATGGCATTTAGAGCAGAAACCATCGAAACTGGGACTGCCAAAGAAGCCGCAATCCTTAAGACAGAGGACTGGGATGTTCTGTTGGGGATTGTTTTCTTCCATGGAACCACTGTTGCTACTGCTGCTCTTTCTGTTCACGGGTTGGTCACACATTCACACGTGCACTGGTTTTTTTCCTAATAGTTCTTGCTCTTTCGGCCACTTTAACAGACACGCTACTTGGAAAAGATTAGTCGCGGATGGTTTATAATGGATCAATTCAAGAGACTGGAATATAAATATATAAAAAACAAATCAAAATATTGCAAGAACAAAATCGAAAAAATTAAATAATATATATAAACATAAAATACAAATAGCATCATTAAGCATTTTTCATTAAAAAAGTTGCAAAATGCAAAAGAAAATGAAAAAAATATACACCAGAAAAAATGTCAAACAAAAAGTTTGAAATAACAAAATAGTTATAATTTCAATGTCAACCATGAAATAAATACGCATTACATTACCAGTTCGACAAAGTTAAAAAAATATATTTAATTTAATTTTTAATAGTTTTTTGGAGTATTATTAGTGTTTTCCATAAAAATAGAAAATCATTTATTTTGGTATCTGTAGCCCGTAATATAACCATGCATGAGAATGGTTTAGCGTGTTTATGGAGGAAGCATTTTTGTAAGGGCCCCAACCTCCTTCCTGGGTTTTTATGGCCAAGCGAGAAGGCAAGCCTCTAAATTGGCGCCCAGCACAGAAATTTTTAGCTTTTAAAAGCTTAGAATGCATCTAAAGGCATTTAAAATAATTTAATCATAATTGTTAATCTACAA
>JAYRBW010151698.1:0-14262 GCA_036023295.1 Invenusta paracnida | reverse complement strand
TCAGCCATGTATATCTCACTTATTTAATAAATAACTCACTTATTCAATAAATGAACGTGGTGGACCAAAGAGTTCAGTCACGTATATCTCACTTCTTTAATAAATGAAAGTTGTGGACCACTCACTTATTTATTAAATAAGTGAGTTATTTTTTTAATAAGTAAGTTATTTATTAAATGAGTGACTTATTTTTTAAATAAGTGAGCTATCTATTAAATAAGTGAGTTATTTATTAAATAAGTGATTTATTTATTAAATAAGTGACTTGTTTATTAAATAAGTGATTTATTTTTTAAATAAGTGACTTATTTAATAAATAAGTGAGTTATTTTTTAAATAAGTGAGCTATTTATTAAATAAGTGAGTCATTTATCAAATAGGTCAGTTATTTATCAAATAAGTCAGTTATTTATTAAATTAGTGACTTATTTATCACATAAGTGAGATATACGTGACTGAACCCTTTGGTCCGCCATATGAGCAGCAATATTATATTCTCATTTCATATATGTGTTCCACATGTATTCATGTATTATGGTTATGTACAACTTTCTTTCTTGATAATTAATGGCATGGTTATATAGTAATAATATGATGTACAATTAATATTGCTGACTTTAAAAATTTAGATTTATAATTTTAGCTTTTACGCTCAGCAACTAGTAATTAACCTAATAAATAATCTGTATATGTATATAACACACATATATATAAAATGTATATATTATATATGTAGAGCTCTTCAAACATATATGTTCTTTTGGAAAATAAAGGAACAAATCAAATTGAGTGTTAAAAATTGAAGAACTACCATAGCATATTGGAAAAAATCATATAATTAAGGAGTATTAAACTGTGCTGTAATTTTGATAATTAAAATAAAAAGTAAAAGATAAAATATATTTCGTGGGCACATGAACCTAAACAAAAATGTAGGAATTAGAATCATTACAAGAATCGATGCTCTATAGGTCGTTGCGAGTAAGGTAATTAGGGGGTTAATCGGATTACAGAAAGTAGTGTTGAATGACATCCCTTCATGTCAAAGCTATAGAGCACCTACACTAGTTCGAGCTCAGTTCATCAACATTGGTATACATGTAACGGCGAGTTCAATTTCTCAATCCTAAAGCACGCGATCACCATTTATTTATGGGCAAAAGAGGCTTTACTCATCAACCACAGACAGCCAACAACTCGAACTCGGCCATATTTAAAACTTATTATCCTACAGCATATATCTCTGCACCTGAACTGCATATTGCTTTCACTACTCTACTCGCTCTAATCCAATTAGTTTCTTATAATTACTTATCTCAAGTGCATATATCTATTATATATATAAACATATCTATTATGCATCGGTTCTGGTCATTTTCTTGTCTGTTTTCATATTGACTTTCAACACTCTACTTGCTGTAATCCGATTAACCTCTTAATTATCTTACTCAACCACCAAAACATTCATCGATTCTTGTAATATTTATAATTGCTACATGTTTGTCATTTATGTTATTAACTGAAGATGTACATGTACGTACGTATGGTGGACCAAAGGGTTCACACACGTATACCCCTCTTTTTAAATGATTACATTAATTATTTATTGAATGGATTCATTTATTATTAAATGGATTAATTTATTATTAAATGGATTTATTTATTATTATACGTATTCATTTATTATTAAACGTTTTCACTTAATATTAAATGAATACATATATTATTAAACGTATTCAATTATTATAAAATATATTCATTTATTATTAAATATATTCATTTATTATTAATTGGAATCATTTATTATTTAACGTATTCATTTATTATTAAACGTATTCAATTATTATTAAATGGATTTATTTATTATTTAATGTTTTCACAGAATATTAAATGAATACAATTATTATTAAATGTATTCATTTATTATTAAATTGATTCATTTATTACTAAACGTATTCATTTATTATTAAATTGATGCATTTATTATTAAATTTATTAAATTATTTTCAACGTTTTCACTTATTAATAAGTGAATCTATTTAATAATAAATGCATCCATTTAATAATAAATGAATACATTTAATACTAAGTACATACACTTATTTTTTAACGTTTTCACTTAATATTAAATGGATTCATTTATTATTAAACGTATTGATTTTAAATGGATTCATTTATTATTAAATGTATTGATTTTAAATGGATTCATTTATTATTTAACGTTTTCACTTAATATTAAATGAATGCATTTATTATTAAACGTATTCATTTATTATTAAATTTATGCATTTATTATTAAATGTATTTAATTATTATTTAACGTTTTCAGTTAATAATAAATGAATCCATTTAGTAATAAATGCATCCATTTAATAATAAATGAATCCATTGAATAATTAATGCATTCATTTAATAATAAATGAATACGTATAATAATAAATGAATCCATTTAATATTAGGTGAAAACGTATTATTGTATGTTTTGTTAACGTTTAATGATTTTCATGCATATATATGTATAAAGTTCTGACAGAATTAGACATGATTACATGTTGGTATAACATTCTAAAAATCTGATATTAAACAAACAATTACAGCGTTTGGATACCGTTGAAATTTATATATATATATATAAATTAAATAATTGTATTTGCAAAAATAATACTTACGAAACTTTTTCGAAATATTTTACAAGACTTCAAACTCAGAAATACGACCAGCAAAATTTAGATTGAAGTAATATATTTATTGTCTCATAATAACTTAAATGTTACCATATAATACTTACTCACCTGATATACTGCTAATAATTTTGACCTTTGAAACGAGGTTCAACCTTTGAAACGAGGTTCAACTACACGGACAGCGAGATATACATATGTATGGATCAGACCGTAATTTGTGATTGGCTCCTTGATTTTTTCATAACCTCTCACAGTCAAAATATTATTGTTTTTAACTCGTTAAAACTTCTGAATTTTCATTTGACACACTCCGTTGTTTTAATTTTCTCTTAATAGCACCAATTTAAATCGACTTATTTTTCCGACTTTCTTAATGCTTATAATGAAATCGGTCATTCTCTAAACTATATTGATAAAACATCCGTTGATCCTAATATGAAATCCGATTTTCAATCTCTATGAAAAACACCGTCAGCACTTTCCACACCTGTAGATAAAGAACTCGATAAATTAATTGATCAGGGAATTATCGAGCTAGTATAGCCTCTGAATGGGTTTCAAACTTAACCGTCCTTGCTCCCTGCGTTGATCTGTGCAACAATAACAAAACCATAATAGCTGACCGATTTTAACACCAATACTCTAGAAGATCTTTTTATACTAATATATCGAGCGCTTATTTCTTATTATATAATAAGAAATTCACAAAATTGATCTGAAATCCCGTTATCTCCAACTGCATCTTTAAGGAGACAGTAAAAACCTAACATGCTTTATAAACAAAGCGCGATCTCTTTCGGTATACTATAGAGCAGTTTTCATGTCTCAGTAGCTCAGGCGGAGCTTTTCAAAGAATGTTCACCAGGCGCGCAACCAGATTTTTCCAAAGAGGGATCCGAATTTCACAAAAGGCATAATAAATAACCAGAGGGTGTTTAAAAATTTTGAGTTAAATTTGTGTACATTGCGATCTTTAAATTATCAAAAACTTGCATAAATGTGACGTTACATTTTAATAGACAATATATAATTTTTTTTTTGTATACAATGAAGGATATAGTAATCGCAGAAACATTGATATATTAATGACACAAGAACACATATTTTTAGTTTAATGAATAATAACAGCTGAAAATTTCATAATTCAAATATTATAAAATTAAAACAATCGCCGCATGCATAAATGCCTGATGCGTTTCACTCTATATGAAGCTCTATAGTGACAGTTGCGCAGCCAAAAAAATTCAATTGTGCTTTCAGTCCTAGAATTGCATTTATTATACATCTATAATACTGAGTTTTAGTAAACTTTATAGACTGCTAACTACAAAATAAAAGGCACGTTATATATTAAAAAATTGAAAATGCTGCCTTATTTAGAAGAAATCTAGTAAAAAAACTTGAGAGTAATAAACCAATTTATTTAGAGTGGTGGTATAGATATTATGGAAGGTGCTGAGATATTTTTGAAGAGTATCAATGCAATAGAAATTTTGATGAAGGTCTGTAGCAGAATATCTTTTAGAGGATCGCAATAGAGATTCTCATTTAGGGTGGTAGAATGTTTAAAATAGTATACATTTTTGCAGAGGGCAATAATAGAGATTTTTGCTCCTAGGCGGTAGAAAGGAAGTAGAAATTTTAATCAAGGATGGCAGTCGAAAATCATATGAAGGCTGGTAGTAAAGAATATTTCAAAGGACTGCAATGGAGATTCTTATAGAAGGTGGAAACAGAAAAATTAATAAATCGCAGCATTAGATTATAGATTTAGGGAAATATTAACGGTATGTATATTGAGGAGTGGTTCAATGAAAACTAAAAACGATTTAAAATATTTTTATAAAATGTCCAAACAAAAATATAGGGCGTTATAAAAGTTTTTGGGACAGGGGGTGTTAGGTTTCTTTAAAATTAAAACTATAAAAAACGATTTAAAATATTTTTGAAAAAATCTTTAAATTGTCCAAACAAAAAATCTGGGGCTTTAGGATTCTTTGAGACAGTTAGGTTTCTTTTTGGGGGAGAATATATATCTACATATATAATACATATATCTATGTATAGACAAAAAATGAAACTGTATAAGATGCCTATAAAAACTCCAGACCACGATGAAAAATAAATTCTATAAATGCAACGTGTTTAATCAAGGGGGCGCCACACTAATATCATGGATATATATGTATATATAGTATATATATATATATGTAGATATATACATGCTGTTATGTAGCAAGACGGCGTCATCATTCTTGAGGGCGTGGTGATGCATGAGAAGGAATGAGGAAGAATTAAACAATGTGTTGATGTTGGCTTTATATTAAACGTAGTAAATCTTCAAAGTGATTAGTTCTGATAAAGATCATAATTAGTAATATTGAAAGGAGTGTCAGAACAAA
Organism: Invenusta paracnida; assembly: GCA_036023295.1. Taxonomy (NCBI): domain Eukaryota; kingdom Metazoa; phylum Platyhelminthes; order Proseriata; family Coelogynoporidae; genus Invenusta; species Invenusta paracnida. The sequence continues at coordinate 9,176 of JAYRBW010151698.1, read as the reverse complement.
GACTGTCAATTTGTACTAAAAAGCAGTTTAGGCCGATTATAAAACCCATAATTTAGTGCTAAAAAACCTGTTAGAAAAATAAGGAGTACATATATTTATATGAAACTTGTGTGTCGTAATTGTCTTACAAAGACAGCAGTCGGGTGATCGTTACAGACGAGCGATTAATATACTGATGTGAATACATGGGGCCACTAGTATAATAACCAGTTTAATGAAGAGAAACGACTAGTGGACTCAGACAATGTGCACTTTCCAGGTCAAAGTGTGTTTTGTCAATTGACAGAGATTGAAATACAGTCCGCTACAGAAAAATTGTATCGTAAATTATGTAAAATATGTACATTTCATATGTAAATATATAAATAATCAATCCTATTTTCGCATACTTATGTGTACTATACAAATTTGTATATGCATCCTGTAAAATTTATTTGCAGCCAAATTTTAGATTAATTTTAATGACTAATAGAGCACAAAGTCAAGTATGCATTGTGTCTATGTTCTATCGCACGTGTCCTGTCACTATTCCATAGTCTGGTAACTAATAGTAATCATTATTTATCAATTCAAAGGCACCTAAAGAGTTCAGATAAATTGTTAATATTTCGAACTCATATTTAAGAATCTCAGATTTATTTCTTAAAGAACATTATAATATTGAAGCATAAATTAGTAGTAGCGTTGGGTGATATCGACGCCTGCCAACCCCTCTGCTAACCCTAAACCCCGACCAATTAAAATTGTGTACAGCTTCAGCCAATGATAGATTTCGAAGAGTTATAAACAGAACGCGCGCGTCATAGCTTATTCTACGCTTGCTTTCGCCTGTGAAAGGTCGTATTCCTACGCGCTCTCTCATTATGCTGTATTCAGATATAGACATTTTCGAAATGGATGAGTTTCTCGACGACCTACTTGGTCTTAATCAACCATTAGACCTATCCATCTTTCCTTTAACCTCATCTACTCAGCCTACTATTACCTCATCACCGCCACAGCCCTGCTCTATTCCATCAAATTCTGATTCACCAGCAACAGTACAGCCCCGCTCTCCTTCATCTGTGGTCAGTGCTCAGCTGATCTGAAAACTAAAAGTATACTCTATAAAAATAAACAGTCATGCCACCCCGACACTATACTGGAAGATTTTCATGATGACAACGTCCACCGCTCTTGTATTTCATCAGCCTTTAATGGTGCACTACGATATGTGCGTTTTAGTCCGCTAATCGTCCTATCCAGCCTCCAGATTTTCTCTCTTTGATAAGAGCCCTGAATGAAGAGACAACAAACACCTTACTCAACGGCTTCATTGAATGCAAGATCCACCCTGTCCTGGCTCTTCGTATCCTACAGATATATCTCCATATGAATGAGATCCTTTAGTCTGAGAAGCAAATTTTCTCTCTTCCCGCCAATGTCGTCAACAACTCTAAATTCTTTGATTTCATGTATCATGGTCTCTTGCGACTAGTAGAGGAGTTTATCCAGAATGGGTGAACTGGTTAATCGAATCGGTGGAGTGGTTTGACATGCATATCATCAGATATCACAGTATCCCCAAGAGACGCAGGAAGAGTTTTACCAAACTCCCTCTACGATTGAATACCAAGAAAGCAGTAGTCAACGTGAACAATAGAATCAGAGATAACTGTTTCAAATACGCCGTTCTCTCAGTACTCGACTATAATGATTTCCCAATGCACCGTGGCCGTCCTGCAGTCTACAAACAACGGGAAGATGACCTCAACTTCACAAGTCAGACCTTCGCCATCACCGCGGACGACACTCTCCGCTTTGAGAAGTTGAACCCGGGTCTCTTCATCAACCTACTCGAGTGAGAGGAGGAAAATATGTTAAATACGGTGAGCCAATACTCATCAACGCATTAACCTACCACCGCGATGAGGATTACCCAGCTCACTATGTGGGAATTGTCCACGTTAATCGTCTCCTCAACAGCCAAATCATTAAAAACCAGACAGGACGAAGATATAAACACTGCGAATGCTGCCTCCAGCCCTTTAAGAAGGAGGAATAGGTATCTCGAGCGACATAGGGAGTACTGCTATACAGGCCAACCCGAAACTCTCGTCCCAGCCGACGACAAGTGCTTCCATCAGTTTGAGAAATGACAAGCTATCCAGCGCCTTCCCTATGTGATCTATAGCGATATAGAAAGCTTTCTCGAGTAGGACACAGACAGGCCTTCATCAAACACTGTGACCGAACGGATAACGCTCAAGACAGCTGCTATTTCTTAACTCCTGGTACATCATCCGCGCATTAAGGCCCCACCAATCCCCTGTCAGTACAAGGTTTTACGGGACAAGATTGTATGATTGTAGGATTTGTATTGCTCTTACAAAGCTCGTCAAGGATGTTTTTCGACTGGAATCCGGAACATGGGAACCAGAAGATTGAAATGATTAATGAGGATATCACGACCACTGTATGCGGAAACGATATTACACCTGAAATATTGAGTTCGACAAGAATGACCCAACTAAGAAGCGCTGGAGAATTCGTGAACATGACCATCTTACCGATAAGTTAATCTCCTTCTCTAATCTCACTTTCTCTTTCTTTCTAATATGTTTCTCCCATTCTCTTTTCAGATGAATATCGCGGAGCAGCTTCTTAGGAGTACAATAAAAAATGAGACTGCGGGACAACTTTCTCCCCGTCTTTTTCCACAACTTCCGAGGTTATGACACTCAAATAGTTTGCGCAGATGCTCTTGGTCATGTCACTGGATGGGAAATTTCAGTATTTGCTCAGACGAAGGATAGGCTACTATGAAGATAGGCTTCCTGGACTCACTACAGTTCATGATGTCATTGCTGGACTCTCTGGTGCGGAATCTGTCGCCCAAGCAACTCTGCCTTACCCGAAAACTCTTCTGCAATGATGACAGTTTCAATAAGGAAAGGATTTTACCCTACAATTACCTCACACTCAAGTCCCCCATTTGAGGGGCCAGTCACTACCGCCGAGGGAGGCATTTCCAAGAAAGAGCAGCGCAGCTAACTATGTGTAGGCCCAATTCGCATTGGATACCCTAGGCTGCAAGACTCTCAAAGACTACATATATACCTCAAGCTCGATGTTTACCAGTTGACTGACGTGCTCGAGGCGTTTCGCATCCTTACACTCAAGGTGGACGAACTGGACCCCTGTTACTATCTGACTCTCTCAGACCTTAGCTGGGACTCGGCCTTTAAAATGACCAATGCAAAAGTAAACTGGTATATGTGTATATGTGTATATGTGTTTATCTCTACTAATATTTTTTCTCTCTCACTTCCTCCGGTCGACTTAAGCAAGGATGCCGAAACATACTGCTTTGTGAAATGACGTTTGTCAACTCTCTTCACATCGTTGCCAACACTTCAAAAATTCTAGACACCAACAATGCCGACAAACGTGAGACCGAAATTATGCTGTACGTTGAAGCCAATAATCTCTATGGTACCACCCTATTCCAAAAGCTGCCCCAGTTGGACTTTTCTTGGATGAAGGATGAGGAAGCGGCTAAAATCGACATCGCCTCTTTTGACTACATTGGAGATACGGGACACCTCTTTGAAGCAGATCTAAACTACCCATTCGCGGTACAGGACAAGTCATGTTACCCCCTCGCGCCAGAACCCTGCGTCATCCCATAAAGATGCCTATTCTCCTTTATGAAGCAGCTGTGGACCCATCTCCATGGCAACCAAGAAAAGAACTACAAAGAGTCAGCAAAATTTATGTTGACTCACTAGGATAAAGAGAACTTGTAGTTCATGGACGTGTCCTTCAACGTTTATCACCGCATGGGTCTGAATTAAGAGGGTGCATCGATCTCTGAAATTCAAGCAAGCAGCATTTTTTGAGCCCTATATATTTCTTACAACTCTAAGCGACGTCAACAGGCTGCCTTAACTTTTGAAAATGTCTTTTATAAGCTAATAAAGAACAACTCAGTCTGTTCGGGAAGACAATGGATGTTTATCGATATCCAAAATTTAAAAATATTACTTCTCCTCAGTCATCGATACAATATTCTGTGAAAAAATTCCCAATATTTTCTATATGGGCCATCGTCGTCCCGTAGTGCCTCAGACTTTACGTTTGAAAATTGTTGACATGTTGTATGGCTTTCTCATCCCGTATCAAAAGCTACTGTAAAACTTATTTTTTCGCGTTATGTATGTATTGGTTGTTAAAAAGATATCCGTCTATGGACTAGTCAATGTATACCGTGTCAATTATCAAAAGTTAATCGTCATACTAAGGAACCTTTTCATGCTTTTGATCGACCCAATGTACTTGTTTTGAGCATATTTATGTGGATATGGTTGGACCACTGCCTCCCTCCAAGGCTACACTTACCTATTTACTGTCATGGACAGGTTTACTAGGTGGCCTGAGATTTTGCCCATAACTAATTTTGTCAATGCTGAATCTTGCGCTCGTGTTCTTCTCTCAAGTTGGATTTCGAGGTTTGGTGTTCCTGCGTGGATTACATCCAAACGTGGTCGACAGTTTACATCAGATCTATGGACTAAACTATTTTTAGTTTTGGTATTTATATTTAGGTTTTTGGTATACAACCTCTCCGTGCAGTCAGTTATCACCCTCAGGCTAATGGACTGGTCGAAAGGATGCATCATCAATTCAAAACGGCATTAAAAGCTCGACTTGTCGATAACAACTGGAATTATCAACTCCCTTTTGTCCTTCTTGGTATGCGTACGGCTTTAAAGGAAGACATTGGATTATCAGCTGCAGAGTTGATTTATGATTCTACACTGCGTCTCCAGGAGACTTGTTTATACTTTCTACAGTAAATGATGATTCTTCTACTTTTGTTGGAAAAATAAGAAAATATATTAATCAACTTATAAGCTTGTTCCAACTACTATTCATAGTCAGCGGTCCTTTCACATACCCAAAGGTCTTCAGGAAGCTACGCATGTTTTCATCAGGCATGAAGCTCATCGTACACCTCTTCAGAAAACTTATAATGAACCCTTTCGAGGGATCAATCGCAAAAGCAAGTTTTTTAAGGAGGATTTTGGTACTCGCCATGACATTGTTTCTATCGACCATCTCAAACCAACTTTTATTGGCAACGGGCCAGACGCTTATGTAACTCGTGCAGGTAGAATCGTTACACCAACTCAATGTTTTGGCGTCTGACACTAGGAGGAGCTCTGTGGTGACATGGTAGTTGCGTCATCTATATGCATTATTTCTGTCACTTAGTTAATTGTATTCACTATGTTCTTGCCTGTTATATTAACGTTGTATGTTTACTTGAATGCACTGCTGCAGCGGATAGAGCATAATACACATCTCGGTTGTTAACCTGTATTCTCTTACTTCTGGTAAATTCATTATTCTCTTGTGAGGAATATAGCATTAAAATATCGAACCTACACTACAAACACACAAGGGCATGCAGCGATATATTAATAATAATAATTTATTTAGTACAAAAATTCTACAGGGGTAACCCAGAGGCATCAACAAGATGATCGGACTGAGGACCCAAGCATTAATATATTATAATAGTAAAATAATAATAGTAGAATGGTAAATTTAATATTACATATAAAAATACATATAAATTATGTAGTATAAGTATTAATCAGCACGCAGTTCAATAATATTCAGCTTTAATAATACAAGTACATAGAAAGTGTTCGATGGCTAAAAAAGAAGAAGTACACAAATTCAGTTGTAGCAAAGTATATAGTATAAGAGTAGTAGGAAAGGAGTACCTCCAGACCCTCAACCCCCCACCCCCCCGACCAATCAGAGCCGAGAGAAACTTCAGCCAATGACAGGGCTCGCACAGTATCAAAAGGAACGGGCGCGTCTGTTTCAGCTCATTCTGCTTTGCTTCACGCTTGTGTACGGTCGTACGCTCGCCTCTCCTCACCATACAATACACTGAAAGTGACCAAGCACTATTGAGATGAAACGCTTTAAAATTCCAATCAATATGGTATATGGACAAGTTATTTCATGCAAGGCGCATGACTCATCTATACTCCGACCTATGAAAGGTGATCCATCATCAAAGGCTGCAAAAATTAATGGAGCACCCCAATGTGCTCTAATGGAAGTTTATGAAATCGTACTCCATAATACCTGCATACCCTATAATATGTAACATTTATGTAACAGTATTAAATCGTATTTAAGGGGAAAACTTACTGGAACATCCATTTTTAATACTTTGCAATTAATCAGAGACAAACCATAATCATGTGACAATTATTCATAAAATACATATATACTACTTGTCTTAAATGTTAGTAGTATAGATATAAAATTAATGTATTTTGTAAAAATGTGTCTATTTAAACAAAACTCTATATGCTAAACTCCTAAATGATTCCATAAGTACCATAAGTAACAAATAACAAGTTTATCCATGAAACATATATTCTGTTATAACAAGCAGGAATTATGGAATCATTTAGGAGTTTAGCATATCTTAAGCATACCGTTAGGGAACTTTTAACATATTAACATAGTGTGCGGGTGGAGGGGGACGAGGGACTGAAAGTACTCCTCCCTACTACTTATAAGTATAAGTATACAGAATATATTGAGAGATGACCCCAAAACATGCAGTACACAAATCAGCTGGAGTAAGGTAGTGGGAAGCTATGATTGAAGGTGAGGAAGTAACTATGTAATTAGTATTTTAGGAATAGTTGTTCGCAAAATGTTTTAAACAGTGATCTATAATTCAATGCTCTAGTATTTATATCAAGTTTGTTCCCTATGATGGCGGCTTGATGCAGTACTTTATTTAGATAATCATATGAATGAGCAGTGGTATACAAGACTAAAGTATTTCGAAGGTGTCTATTATTTATTTCGTTTTTAATTGTAGGTTCCTATGGCACCAGTTTGTTGTATTCTGATGGTAGATAAATCTGTGATATATCAGAGATAATCTTATTTTTGCAAAATTATGTATTTTTTTAATATTGGTTTCATAATGTAATTGATTAGTATTATACAAAATTGATTTCTTAAATAGTATTTTTAATAACATATTTTTGACGTTAAATAAGCCTGGATGTGTTTTTTTACCATATAATTTAATTTCATAGTTAATGATGGAATAAGATAACTAAGGATTTGTATAGCATGCTTAGTTTCCTATATGGTACTATGTTCTTTATTATATGATAAGCTGGTATATGTCTATTTTTTTGCTTAATTTATAATATATTGAATGTGGGTCTCCCATTTGAGATTATCTTGAATGAAAAGGCCTAGATATTTTGTAGAATTCTCTTGTTTGATAAATGAATTATTTATTTTATATTTCAATTGAAATTAATTTTATTTTTGGTGAAGTCTAAGAAGTGTGTTTTGTCTAAATTTAGATAAAGTCTATATTACTATTTAACCAGTCAGAGAATTTGAGGAGAGCTTTATTTGTTCACAGTTACTATTTTAGCCAAGGACTACCAAGAAATCAATCTCCGCTATTACAAGAAGCCATTAAAATCACACAATATTCACCCTTTCTCAACAGCAATGCCGAACGTGAGGAGTTACTTTATCTCATTTATTGATTCACTTTGGAACTCTCTATCCATTTTTTGTAAACATTCTATTTCCACTTGTTTTGATTATTTTCTCTCCGTTATAATAATCCTATTATATAAACTCTTCCTGAAATAGACTGCCTTCCAGATTTCTAATCTGGTTTATTGCGTAACGTGCACACCCTGTTCTTCGTGAATACAGTTAAATTATTTTCTGATCAATCTCATTTGTAAGTTGCATTACTAGGAACCAGAAGTTCGAAAATTTGTGAAATTATACTTATAACCTACAGCAAGGGCTGTTTTTCTTTTCTTTGTATTTATAATATAATCCGAATTAAGAACGTATAATGTATGTGATTTTGAAGCATAACATTAATTGGTTTTACAATGAAAGACGCATATTATAATATGTGTTGGCTTATAACATATATTTTATGTCATTAATTCTCAATATATATATATTTAGATTTTCAACTTTTAACGTTGTCAGAATAAACTGTGTTTGATTTTATTCTATTGAGAATATCCAAAGAGTTTCATATTTTATTACTTCGTATTACTAAAAAGATCTCGTCATAAAAACCTGCACCTGCAGATTATGAACTTTGAAATGTTATAAATATTTGAATTTTGAATTTGATTTAAATTTAATCATAGATTCTTCACTATGTTTCATAGCTGCGCTGTATTCTTACTGTTCATCGTTGATAGTTATTGATTTTTCTTTATCATGGCTGCAGTAGCTCCACCTAAGAAAGCGGATGTATATGATTATATAGATATGATGAGGAGAAACGATTACAGCCCTTCCAAATTTTATGAACATATTATAACGGCTTACGGAGAAAGCACAATGAGTTTAAGCAGAGTGCAAGAGATTGCAAAAGAATTTAAGGATGGTCGTGCGTCCACTTCAAGAAAGAAAGAGTTTGGTAGACCATTTACTTCATCAACAAGTAAGAAAATATGGATCTGAGTTGTTCTGAAATTGAAATAGAGACTGGAATTCCTGCACGATCTGTGAATCGAATCTTAACATTCCATCTGAAGAAAAAAAAATGTGCATGCCCGATGGGTTCCATTTATTCACTTGAATGTACACAAACAGAATCGCGTCACTAAATCAACTGCAATACCGTAAACCCTGCAAGACCCATTACCAAAAGTCTAGTCGTTAATGACGATAAGTGGATTTACTGTCAGGACACACCACCATCCTTATAGCAGCATTTTTGAGTGGAAAATGCAGGAGATCGACCAAAGCTTGCACGTCGAACCATTTCAGACAAATAAAATCTCATTATGATGGCCTGTAACTTCTGTGGTGAGGCCTACTATGAATTTTTTGAAGCTGGCACAACTCTAGACCATGTGCGCTATATTCAATGACTGCACACTATGCGTCATTCAACGAACCTCTCGTAGCAGAGCAAATGCTTTAAATGCACAATAATGGTAGGCCACATAGGGTGGTATGCGATCTATTATATACTTCCTATTACGTACTATCAAGTACATACTAGTATGTATACTAGGTATCACGTAATTGACCTAGTACATGATAGCAAGAGTAATGCAGAAATACATAATAGGGTAAGTACATAC